>CM050448.1:126337689-126645189 GCA_027563935.2 Costus lasius | reverse complement strand
TGGCTCACGCGTGGCGCCCGCGTGGCTCACGCGTGGCGCCCGCGTGGCGCACGCGTGGCTCCCGCGTGGCCCCCGCGTGGCGCGATTGTTTTTATCCACGTGAAGCCAGCGTTTGTGTCTGCGTTTCGTGCTCTGAAGCCACGCTCTCGCCCGCGTGGTGCTGACGTGGTTCTGAAAAGTCGATTGAACCGCGGTCCAGTTGAACCGATTTGAACCGGTCAATCTTATTGAACCGGTCTGTCCGATTGGACCGAGCTCCTCTTTTGCCCCTACCGACGCTGGCCGACCGACGCCCTGCCGCCCGCCCTCCCCAACCGCTGTCCCGTTTCCCCCTACCGCTGTCCCGTTTCCCCCTACCGCCGCCCGCCGTCCCCGACCGCCGCCTGCCGTCCCCGACCTCTTTCCTGTTTCCCCCGACTGCTGTTCCATTTCCCCCAACCGCCGCCCGCTGTCCCCAACCGCTATCCCGTTTCCCCCGACTGCGGCCCTGCCGTCCCCGACCGCCGCCCCGTTGCCCCCGACCGCCGCCGCACAGCGCACCGCCTCACCGCCAATGCTGTGCAGCGCCCTGCCTCACCACTGCACTCTGCCAGCCTCTTAGCGTCGCTCCGCCTTCGCACGCTACCTTGCCGCACCGCCTTACCATCATTCGCTACACATTGCCGATGCCGTACTGAAGATTGCCGACCTCCGAAACAAGCATATTTTCTTTATTTTTGGGGTTTGCTTTCTTTTTTTACTTTACTGTGCATCATCAGACGATGAGATCTTCTCCCCTCCCCGGTGCTGCTTCCTCTCTTCCTCCCAACGTGCAACGTGCCGAGCGTCTGCTCTGTCCAACAGCGGTGGTCCTAAACTTGAAGGTTAATTCTTCTTATTCTTTTGGTTTATCCTAATTGTTAGCTTTTAATTCTTGATTCGAACATTTGCCTACTTCCCTAGTCGATGGTACATGCTTGCAATGCCTCTACTTCCCAGTCGACGTTGGGTACCGGTGGTTTAAGGTTTAGGTGGGATTTTTTTTTTAATCCTTTCTTGTTTCTCTATTTGTTGATCCAATTACTAAATCCTAGTCTTGGATCGGTTTTGTACTGTAGTGGTCTAACCTTGTAATGGTACTAGTACAAGGTTGGTATCTAAGTCTGACAATGGACCAGTGCATTGCCATAGACCAATATCTTAGACCTTGCCTTGGGTACCTATAAATTTGACTAAAACCCTTAGTAACTAGCCTGATTGTAGTGTTTTATGATACATTAGGATTATGTTTTGAATTAAAAATTCACCTACAAGCAATAAGTCTTATCCTTTGACACAAGCTCTAAAGTTTTCTGAGACGACAGTCTATTCATCTCATCACTCAGCTTTTCTCCACTGAGAATTGAGCACAAATTCCTATGCATTCTTTGAAATATAAATAATAAACATGGATTACAAACAACAAAAAATAAATGATAAATAGTTATATAGAAGATATCTTAGAAATGGAATGATTAGTAGTAGATCTTATACTGTTGTGGAGAGAATAGGCAAATCATGGTTTTAAAATTAGTCCAGCAACTCGGTCCGGCGAGCTACCGGTTCGGTATGAATAGTGTATATCGACACTGCACTATAATGATTTCGTGTATATCAATATATGCTACAGTGATTTCAATCTCGTCTCAGATCGATATAAATCGGAAATTTCGGTATGGTTCGGATCGAAATTTAAAAAACTGGGGTAAATCATGAGTAGAAGCTATATAGACACCGGTAGTGTTTGTGGAAATAAAATACTTCCAAATGTAACCTAATGAATCATGCATTTGAGCATTAGTACATAATAGTTGAACGATGAGAGTTTTTTACTTCTAATTATAATGGTCAGTTTAGATAGTGAATATGAAAAGAATTTACTGTGTAGTAATTTAATTTGAAAAATCCATTTGTCCATAATCTTATCCAAATCTTTATGGCAAGTTGATAGATGTAACTATGATTTATTAAATTTTACAATTAATGAGATTATTATAGAATTAATTAACAAGTATGTCTAATTAATTTGATAGGTCTAGTCAGTAGTCTATCAGTTAAATCAAGTAGGTGTTGTGGCTGTTCTTCTAACTTGATTGAACCTAAGGGGTCATGTACAAATGAATTAAAGATGTTGATGTTTATGACAAGAAATTCACTAAGACCAAGTTTGATTTAGTTGCATTTGGTATTAGATCTGATTTGATTAGCTGACCTCCTGTATCTAATGCATGAACAAATAAGCTTACCTTTATGAGATGGCATAACCTAATTAAATAAGAATTTTCTGATGTATTGGATGGCCTATGGATACTGATTATTTCCTTTTTATGAGCCACTTGCCTTGTCAGATATTGAAATTACATCTTCCCCTTTCAAGGTGTTGTAGTCATTAGATTATTGTTCTCTCTTCGTGGAACTAAAATTCCTGCACCAAAGATTAATACTCCGCCTAACAATGCATCCCAGATGAGGTTTGTAGCAACGACTCCATCATCTCAGATGGGTCGCATGAGACTGGCTATAGCACTAACAAAATGGGAGTGTTGGCATTAGTGGAGACGTAGTATTGCTTACCTATAAGATTGCAATAACTATTGTGGTTATGAGTGCAAGAGTATCTAAAGAAAATAAACCATACTGTATGCCATGTCTAAGTCCAAGAGCATGAATATGGAAAAGATAACTAAACACACTTGTGGCAAAGGAAGAAAGGTGATGTACTAGCACACCATGAATATGGACTCTGAACCTATAAAGTAGTAGAAAACATATGATTAAATGAGGTAGTGAATGCACATATGAAGCATCATAGCATGTGCCACAGTCAGATGTCTATTATAATCATTAATAAAGTTAACAAAGTAATTGAGTCAGATCGAGAGGTAATGACTTGAAACCTAAATATCAGAGTGTACAACTCCAAAGGGTGAGACACATATAGTGCTACTATTACAAAAAGATGCATCTCAATATTTGTCTAACTGATAAACATCACAAGTGAAATTAGGAATATACTTTAAAGACATTAATTGTTTATTAAAGCAAGGAAGGATGACTAAGAAGATGGTGTGATGATATTCTAATGTGCTAGTGTAACAAAACAACATAGAGGATCAATATAATAGAAAATAGGCTTTGCTAATCTTGCATTCTTACCAATTTTTATCTTTGTTCTTAGATCCTAAAAATACAATGTGTAGCAAAAACTATTGCTATTGCTACATGAAAGATCTTAAAAGAATTGTTACATTCTCTTCAATATATTTATGCTATTTTGCTTTGCTCTCTTTCATAAATTGTACAACATGTGCACTTGTTTGTGCTATAATGCTTAATATCTTTTGAAATTTGTTAAGGGGAAATGTTTCTTTTGCAAATTCTTTTCAGCTATTGCATAAACATACTTAAAGAGTCTTAAAAATAACCCTTTTATTATATGCATTAAGGATATACACATGATGCACATCAATACATACATAGGTTAGTGCGTTGAAGCTAAGTCAAAGATGGCCAACGTAGGACTAATTGGAAAATTAAAACTCCAACAAGGAGCAGTAGAATTGAAGAAAATATCATGGAAGGATAAGTTTACCCATACATTACTTGTATTAAATTGATAGTGGTCCATTAGACTCTTAGCTTTATTGAATGAAGAGGTTTAGTAATCTATTTTTGTTACACCATGTTCATATAGGAGTATGAGGCTTACTTGGCCCATCAATTGTCAATGTTAAACAATTCATTGACCATGTCAACACAACATTTCAAGATATATATGTTGGTGTTACATGGGTTCAAATAGTATGATGTGTTCTCTTTACCAGTACTTGGTCACATTAGAAGATTGGAGATAGCATAATATATACTTAGTCACGTTAGAAGATTGGAGATAGCATAATATTTGCAACTTGGATTTTGATCTGGGTTCATACTAGATGATAAGCCTTGTATAAATAGATCTCAGCTCAAATCGATACATAGATTCTATGTTGTGGTATGTTAATTTCACTTAGCTAGTAGTATTAGCCTTAGACAATAGCGAGTTTGCCATTACTATTACCATTACCATTACCCTTGTCTTGGCCTTAGCCTTAGCCTTACATTAGCCTCAACCTCAACATCATCTTTAGCATGACCATTACCAGTTCCATTTTCATTACCCTTACCCTGGGCCTTTGTGATAGCCTTAGCTTTAGCATTAGCATTAGTCTTAACATTGGCCTCAGTATTAACATTAGCCTTAGCCTTGACCATTACCATTTCCATTACCCTTATCCTTGGCCTTAGTGATAGCCTTAGCTTTAGTATTAGCATTAGCCTTACCTCAATCCTCCTAACTGGTCCATTCCTAGCTGGTCCATAAGAGCCTATTGTTATTATCTTTAGTTCTTTACTATAGCCTGCTTTCTGGTCTAATTCTGCTATTTTGACTTCAGAATATTTATACATCAGATAAAATATTTGATCCATTTGCAAATCAATTACTGATTTTCTTTTTGTTATATTACTATTGCTACATGATAGATCTTAGAAAGAATTGCTACGTTATCTTTAGTATATGCACTTGTTTGTGATAGAATGCTTAATATCTTCTCAAATTTGTTAAGTGAAAATATTACTTTTGTGAATTCTTTTCAGTTATCGCATAAACATACCTAAAGAGTGTCAAAAATAACCTTTTTATTATATGCATTAAAGATATACACATGATGTATATGGCTTAGTTACAAGGAGTTGGAATGACAAAAACTATCAAGGAAAGGATAAGCTTACACATATTTTACTTGTATTAAAGTGACTGTCATCTACTGGACTCTTAGCTTTATTGAATGAAGAAGTTCACTAATCTATTTTTGTTATGCCATGTAGAAGGCTGAGGCTTGCTCGGTGAATTATTTTATGTAAGATAATTCCAAATTGACAAGAGCCATACGCATTGGAACATAAATTGACAATTTTTTTGTACTAAAAAGTCTTAATTGAAATTGAACTTAATTTTTTTTATTATTATGGTTCTTATCAGTACATCTGTCATATTTCAATGGTCCAATGAAATATTCATATTATAGTACATGGATATGGAGTACTCATGTTAGTTATTTGTCTTCCCCATGTGCCTATTAACATTTGAGAGCTACAAATATCATACCTCTACTTATTGATGTTATGAACACTAAAATGATAATATTTGATCTGCTATACAGACGTGCAGTGTGAGCCACGCAGACGCTGACACGTGAGCCACGCCGACGCCACGCGATGCCACACGTATGCCATGAATAATCAATGTGGACACCTGCGGGCCCTCTGGTGCTCACGTGCTCACCTTCAGGTAAGTCCTTTTTCCTTCGTAGCAAACCTAATTTACTTGGATGTGAGGGGATAGGAAGCCCGTTGACAAACCACACTGTTCTAGTTTCTCCAATGTATATGGTCTACAATTTCTGTTTTTGATCTAAGTTGAGTCTTTGATCTTTCTTTTTCAAAGGCAATACTTTCCATCGGAAGATCTTGATTGATGCCAAACTAAGAGTGTGCATCATCAAGGCTAGGTATGGTGTTTTCCTTGAGATCTTTAAGAGCATGATCAATTAGTTCTGATACTGGTTCTTGAACTGCATATTGGAGTTCCCATACATTGCTGGAACATATATTGACATTACATTTCCACAACTGGAAAACAAAGTGTTACTTTGTAGAACCTGCATGCCATCAAGAGAAGGCCACCAAGAAGATACCGATGCTATCTTTGCATAATCCAATAGTGTTACTTTGTAATTTAGCTTCCTCTATAGCACTACTGTGAGGTTAGGCAAATTCTTATTTTTGGTTGGATGTTTAATAATGAGACTAAGATGTTTAAGTGTCAAAACTAGTGGCTTATATGGTTTTCCTTCCGTGTTTGAGTTCTTCTTGTTGAGATGAAAGGTGTACTAAAGAGTGCATTCATGTGACTGGAAATGGAAATAAGCATAATCAAATCTTTTAACTTCAACATGCTTACTACAGTCAAATCTTGATGTCACTGTAAGGTGGTCTGTAATTTAGGCATCGAGGATCAATTCTCATAAAAAATCACCTTTGCTTGCAACAACAAGCTTTGTGCATTGCTGGGGCTTGCTCTTATGTTAATTGAATTGTGTTGTTGAATCATGTGTTGAAAGCTTTTAGTTGTTTTAATTGTGATGTTTATATTTTCCTATAAGCCTCAATGAAGTTGCATTTCTTCCACTTATATTTTCCAACTTACAGATATGTGAGATAGGAACATGGAAAGTTACAAATCGTAATTGTGCTGTTTATATTTTCCAATAAGCCTCAATGAAGTTTGCTTCATTTATTTACTTTGAAGTTTCAACCAATAGAAGTTGTATCCACAGCTTCAACTTTTATAGTGGCTTGATCATCGGTTTATCTTTTGGTATTTTTTCTAGTGTCATGGCTATAACACTTAATTTGAGTGTGACCATCTCTCACTAGCCTTCTTTCTGCCTCCTTCCTTTTCTAATTGTTTGACTTTATTGGATCTTATTTAATATTCAATTGCATTAGGAGATATTATCGGGAGAAATCCTGGTAGACATTGTATTGGTTATCTATGTTAGTACGTCCCATATATTGGATTAGTATATGGGTAGAGATCAAAATTTTAAAAATTAGTCTATACCACCTTGGTATAGGTAATGTGTGCCTATCTGATCTTATGTTGGTACACGACAAGAAATCAAATATTGTTTTGTACCACCCAGGTGGTACATAGGTTGGATTGATACCAGTATTTAAAAATCATTACCACTGGTTCAGATTGGTATTTTAAATGTTAGTACATGGTATAGGGTCCTTATCAACTGCCACTATATATATATATAATATGTTAGTTGCTGATAACATGAGCATGAGTTCAAATCCCACTTCACTTCACCTCTACTACTTAGCCTTGTAGCACAGAAGAAGGGTAATCCAATGTAGTGATCTTCTTTGAGGACACCAGAAACTTAGACTACAAATTGAACCACATCATACATAGAATAGAATTTGTTTGGGGCTTTCTTTATTCATTTGCAATCCTTAACACTATATTTGAAAGATGAAGGCTTTATTAGGTATATGGAGGGTTAACACATCATACTATATGGAAGAGCCATGTTAACACATGTTGCTCTCCTCTAATTTGACCTGTATCTCAATGCTTTCAAAGTTTTGAATTTGTTCTTTAATTGAATTAGTAAAATTAGATGGCTCTCTCATGAACTAATTCTAAGATTAGGTATTGGATTTGAATGCAAGGGTCTTATGGAATCAAATTTATAGATCCAAGACCATGGTTAAACATGATATCCTTAACCTCTGAGTCTCACAATCAAATCCCTCTCGCTAAGTTGTGCCTGAAGCTTACCGAAACAACCACTTTGGAGTTTGGGCTATCGACCTTATGTACATTCAGAACCTTCTCTTTTAGTTTGTTTCCCGACCTCATCCTACCCTAAGATATTTAGGGGAATAGTCTCTATCTAGAATACACTCACTAACTCATTTACCATAGGATTTTGGACACCTACAGCTGTTACCTTTAAGACCGGCTCTACTAAATCCTTTTGACTATTTCCGTCTTTTTATCTTAGCCATGTAAGCTATTGTCCCTTGTGGATTTGTTGCATGTACATATTATTATTTTAATAGATTTGTTGGTAGGTTCTTGTGCGTTTTACAACACTCATCTCAAAGCAAGTTTCTAGCATTAATCTTGAAGTAGACTTAACTTAATCAAAGAAACACTAGTTTAGTGAAATCTTGCCCAATTAGGGTGATAACAAAGTAGCGAACTTGGAAGCTATATTCTTCGAGAATATGTCATTGTATTATTTAACCTTTTCTTCATACAAAAATTAGAAATGCACCAAGCGAATACCCTATTTAGGAGAGCTCAAAAAAACCATTTTAGGGTTGATTCAGTTTGAAATATACTATAGTTATGTTCAAATACAATGCAAGCAAAAGAGAAGCTAATACATAAATGGAGAAAGTACAGAAGGAGGGGATAAAGAGAAGATAAATAAGAGAGTAAAAGGCCCACAATCAACACATTTTTTTCTGGTACAGTTTCATGTACAATGTTAGCGATGAGGAAAAGTAATATCGCAATCGCTCTCCTTTGCTGCTTATTTGTATGGATGACAAACAGAGAATAATCTCCTAGCTTAGTACGGAGTGGTATTTTAAATCTCGTTTTTATTATATAAAAAGTTTATATTTTTATGTGAATCCTAGTTTACCCTTGGTCACACCTATTTTCAAACAGCAAAATACATCTTGGATAAGCACATCTTTTGCCTGTTGACAAATGACATTATTTTTAGATTATTTATAGTACTTTTGTTTTTTCTACTTCCTTGCTTGTGTTAAATGTTGATAGTTAAATGACATGAATACGTTTGAGCAACTAACTGGAAATTTTAAATGGTGTCTCATGAATGCACAGCATTTTTTCACAGGTGGATGGGCAGGCTACTTTTCCTATGACACTGTGGTATGCAGAAAAGAAAAAGCTTCCATTCTCTAATTCACCTAGGGATGACAGGAACCTTCCTGATGTCCACCTTGGACTCTATAATGATGTCATAGTGTTTGACCATGTGGAGAAGGTAATTTTCCTCTCACCCTAATTACTGCCTATCAGCCTAAGGATGACTATTAAGCATCACCACACTATGGAAAGTTCTTTCCACTATTATTGATGTCAAGTGGTGAGCTGACAAAGCATGATATGATTCTATACTATGCTAGTCAGCATATCTTAGATTAAAAGCACAATTTAAAATTTGATTGACGGAGATTTATTGAATATTTAACTGAGTCACGTGCTCATATGGATGGCAATCTTTTCTTGTGTATGTAAAAGTATTGGCAATTACTTTTTGATTGTAGTTGTTAAGAATAGAGGAAATAAAGAGAAGAGAGGAGAGGGTAACCCTAAAGGGTTACATTGTATTAATCAACTTGTTTAATTATAGAATAGGTGCAACCTCTATATATAAAGATATTGAGTACATAAATAATAATATTTTATTATTACTTACTATATAAAAAAATATTATTTCTAATATTACTAATTCTAATTATTACCAATTATAACTCTAACTATTAACATTCTAACACTCTTCCTCAAGCTAGAACATATATGACAATTATGCTCAGCTTGCATGTAATAAAAAAGACGACGACATAATTTAAAAAGAAGTAGAAGATGGTGTCAAGTGTCGCAAGCAAAAGTAGAAGGCGGCCTCAGACGTCGCAAGCAAAAGTAGTAGGCGGTGTCAGGTGTCACCAGCAGGAGTAAAAGGCAATGTTAGGCATTATCAACAGGAGTAATAGGCAACGTAAGGCATCACCAGTAGTAGAGGGCAACGGCGTAAGGGATCGCCAGCAGTAGAGGGCGCCAGGGCAATGACATAAGGCGTCGCCAGCAATAAAGGACAGCACAAGGTTTTGTCCACAAGATATGGTGGCGATGAACAATGCCACTATATCGATTAATGGTACCGCATGAATAGTATTGCCCATGCACATTACCATGGTAAAGAAAGAGAAAAAAAGAGAGCGAAAAGATTAAGATTTCCTACTCTGATATCAGTTGAGAAAGGCTAGAGTTTAGAAAACCTGCTCTAATACTATATTAAGCAGAAGAAATAAAGAGAAAAGAGGAGAGGGTAACCCTTTAATTAATTAACTTATTCAATTATAGTATATAAAATAATATTTTTTAAATATTACTTACTATATATAAAATACTATTTCTAATATTACTAATTCTAATTATTACTTACTATATATAAAATATTATTTCTAATATTACTAATTTTAATTATTATCAATTATAACTCTAACTATTACCAATTATAACCGTCGTGAACACTACGTAAAGAGGAGGGTTACCGTAAATGCACTCTTTTGTTGTCTCTAACATAATTCATTTTATTAGTATATCAATTTTCTATTAGTATATCAATTGAAAATTTGACAACTTCTAAGATTTCTATAGGAACTTATGATAGTTTTATTGCAAACTGTAAAGATTAAAGAACCTTTACAAACTATAGATTTTTAGAAAATGAATCAAAGACCTGTCTGATGGCAGTTTCAGTAGTTCTCAGTAACAACTAGTGCTGATGGTGCCAACAACAACAACAACTTAAGGGAGGCAATGCCGTAGTTATATACTACTATTCAATGACTTATTCAACCATATATGCTATCATGAGCAGAGTCCTTATTGCATCTTACTCGAGGACTATAGGATCTGCTATTTTGTTTCATATCAGTTATTCTATGTATTAACCTGGACTTTAATTTTAAGAATATGAACATCATGTAGCTTTTTTAAAGCTTAGTAGCTGACATTTTGTGTAACAATGACTAATCATATGATATGATTTTCCCTAAGAATGCTTCCCATTTCTGCAAAGCTTTACAATTTAGTTTTAATTGCAAAAATATTAATTTTCCCTTAGAAAGTATATGTGATTCATTGGGTGTGAGTGCATCTTTACTCCTCTATTGAGAAAGCCTAGCAAGATGGGAAGAACCATTTGGATAGTTTGCTATCTAGAGTGCACAATATCAATGTGTGAGTATTTATTCTTATTTTTTTGGTTGAGGACTCATCTTCTTTTTCTCTTTCCAATTTATCTTATATTTATCCTGTTTACCTTTTTATTTTAGCCCCACACTATCCACTGGTTTTGTGGAAATGCATACTCATCAGTTTGGAGTTGCTTTAACGTAGTCATCAATGACAAGTGAAGAATACAAAAAAGCTCTTTTGGAGGCAAAAAGAACGTATCTTTGCTGGTGATATTTTTCATATAGTCTTGAGCCAGCGTTTTGAGCGGTGTACATTTGCAGACCCTTATGAAGTTTACCAAGCTCTAAAAATCGTGAATCCAAGTCCATACATGGCATATTTACAAGTGTGTTAAATTCTTCTAGACATTTTACCCATCAAATTGCTTAAAACTTATGAAGATTTGTATGATGATAATTTTGTTCCTGACTTTGACTATTCAATTTCTTTTGATACTTAAAATTCTTTATTTTATTTTTAGTGTCTATCTTTTCTAAATGCTAATAGCACTGAGTACTGAGTATATCCCGGCAAGAGGTTGTATTCTGGTAGCATCAAGCCCCGAAATTTTCACTCATGTAAAGAAGGTATGTAAAATTTTTTATTTTCAGTTTGTGAAATCCTTTGCCAATCTTCTGCTCTCTCTCTCTCTCTTGTCCTCTTGGTAAAGATATTGCTCATTTCCATAGTTATTTTTGCATTTTTTTTTTATCTCTGAAAATATGGATCATAAATGCTAGGACTTGATATATGATGATTTGACAGTATAATAAGAAATAAACAAGCAAGATTTTTATGACATGAACATGTCAATTTAGATGAATTACACATCTGGTTGCTGCACATCTATGTAAATATGATGAACTTAATCTTGCGTGGATTACACAGTAAAAAAATCGTCCTTCCAAATGCATGTTGGTTGCTAGAAGGGTCATATCTCACTATTAAGGACAAAGTCAGTCTCTTTTTGTGTGCGTCAATACATTTTGCTAAGCATGGTTTGTAGTGTTTTAAATAGTGGTTCATGCTGCCACACACACCGCAAATATACCACATTGCATATGGCCCAATTTGGTCAAAGCTGATCGCATTCTCTATATATGGTTCAATTATACTGTGCATACAAATCAAGTCAAATTAAGATTCTTACTTAGGTCAAGCAACTTCCATAAATATGCAGGCTGCGAATTCACGAGCCCATGTTATGTGTTGATGTCTTGATTTTCTAGTCAAATCATGTTCTCTTACTCCTTTTGTTTATCATTAATTAAGTTTTCGTATCCATTTGAAGATATACTTTTTTGTGAGTGCTATTAACTTTAGTAAGGACTCATATGTGTCTAAAAATGCTTTGTGCAATCACTTAATTGTATGAAATGCTTTCTAAAACCAGTTTGTTCTGGTGCACCTGTATTGGACTGAACCGATATGGCCTAGTACATATTTATACACCAAATAATCCACTAGTGAATAGCTTGGCCTGATGGCAATACAATGCTGTTGGCTTGATGTTTAATGTTGATTATGTTGACAAGTTTTTAGAAATTTGTTCTGAAATTCATTATTGCTCTTGAATTATTAAAGTCTTCATTAATTAGAAAAACTCAGGTTGTGATGAATCACAGCTTGGAAGGACTGAAAATTTGCTCACACTGAAGCTCTTTGATTCTTCATTACTAAATGTGCACCTATATGTTTGTTACCTTAAATTAGTACCGGCATTCCTTTCAAGCTTTTCTTGCATGGTTTGTTCATTCAAATAATAAATACTCACATAGAATGCTTATTGATGACATGAAATGCAACGATCTTTTTCCATAAGACAAGTGCAGTTTTCTTTTGTTTGCAGAAGAAAATTGTTAACCGGCCACTTGCTGGAACAATTAGAAGAGGGAAAACAAAAGAGGATAAATGGCTTGAGCAACAGCTATTAAATGACGAAAAGCAACGTGCTGAGCACATTATGCTTGTAGATTTAGGAAGAAATGATGTTGGAAGGGTTTGTCTTTACTTGTTTATACATGGCCCACGTGCTTTTCTAGTTTATTATATACAATGGTGCTTCTCTTGTTTCTCAAAGTGCAACTGTATTTCTCCATATAAACTATCTGCAAAATTTTTGTGCAACTGTATTTCTCAAAGTGCAACTGTATTTCTCCTATGCTTTTACCAGTAAATTTTGTCACTTGGTAGCCTTGTCATCTCTACGTACCATGTAATATCTGCACCTGATATTAACAGGCTTTTAGGGGGTAGGGCTGGGGATTCATAGGAGTGTTTTTTTTTAAAAAAAAAAGAATAAGAAAGTAAATAATTGGGAATTAAAGAAATTGGTAAAGTAGTAGACCCTTTCATGTCTACTTTCCAATAGTTCCAACATTGACTACACTTTGATAAGTCTAAAGTTGCCATAATGGTATTCCTGTTGCAACATACGTTGACATTTTACTTTCACAATGTGAAGTTTTCCTATGCCCCTGAATCCCTGATTTCATTTCTTGTATAAGTGTCAAAACCTGGATGAGTACAGGTGGAAAGACTTATGAATGTTGAGAGATATTCACACGTGATGCACATTAGCTCTACGGTAAGGCACTTTATGTTGCTTTTGTAATGAGATTTGTGACGTGTAATACTAAACCTGTCTATGGTTTATAAATTCGGTGAATTAAATGACAGATTTTTATCCAAATTGACATCACTTTACCTTTTCACATGATGTGTGATCGTGGATTGCATGTATCTTTTGAATTTCTTCATTTTATATCGATGTTGCACTCTTTGTTCTGCTGCATTTACAGAAAAAAGGTTTTATGATTTTTCTCTTCTATCCGGAAAATGCTATACTGTGTGAATGCCTCTGACCGCTTTACATGTTTTCTTTAATTATCATGTGCCCCTTGTAATTATAATAGTTACTAATTCCTAAAGATAATATCATGTTAGTCATTTGTAGCTGTTGAACAGTTGGACTAGGCATTAATCGTGGATGAAGCTTCTGAGACCAAGTGCTTGGTTTTCCTTTATGGCTCCAGTCACGTTCTAGGTTTACTTGTTGAGATGTCAAGTCTCATCATTGGACTTTGTTCTAAAATACTGGAAAACATAACCTCAAACGAACTTCAATAGAAAAGAAATAAAAATAATAATAAATTTCATTGGTTCTTTGGGTTTGTTTTCCAAATATTCGGGCTGGATTTGAGGATGAGTTTTGCGTGGTTAGGTTTGTATTAGCATAGTGAATTATTAGTTGTCAATCTTCAAAGCCTTGCTACATCCTTTCTCCAGCCTTGCCAGCAGTTTTCGCTTTGATTTGGAATTTGCTTTGTGTTTATCCTCTGCTGGCCAAAATATATGGGAGGTGTCAGATAGAGGGGGTATGGTTGAGCTGTTATCTTGCTTGCACATGATATTTTTTTTAACAAATAATGATTCCATCTGATATCACGTAAGTATTTCTTATCAACTAATAGATTCCTGCAGTTCAATTTTGTTATTTTTTCCGCTGCTTATTGAAATGATCCTACTATAATATATTTGAATCTATGGTGCTTGTGCTTTTTTTTTTTCTGTTTCTTCTGTGTTATAAACAACATTCTTACATTTTTTAATTTACTTCTAAATATTTATTAAAGCAAGGAAGGATGACTAAGAAGATGGTGTGATGATATTCTAATGTGCTAGTGTAACAAAACAACATAGAGGATCAATATAATAGAAAATAGGCTTTGCTAATCTTGCCTTCTTACCAATTTTTATCTTTGTTCTTAGATCCTAAAAATACAATGTGTAGCAAAAACTATTGCTATTGCTACATGAAAGATCTTAAAAGAATTGTTACATTCTCTTCAATATATTTATGCTATTTTGCTTTGCTTTCTTTCATAAATTGTACAACATGTGCACTTGTTTGTGCTATAATGCTTAATATCTTTTGAAATTTGTTAAGGGGAAATGTTTCTTTTGCAAATTCTTTTCAGCTATTGCATAAACATACTTAAAGAGTCTTAAAAATAACCCTTTTATTATATGCATTAAGGATATACACATGATGCACATCAATACATACATAGGTTAGTGCGTTGAAGCTAAGTCAAAGATGGCCAACGTAGGACTAATTGGAAAATTAAAACTCCAACAAGGAGCAGTAGAATTGAAGAAAATATCATGGAAGGATAAGTTTACCCATACATTACTTGTATTAAATTGATAGTGGTCCATTAGACTCTTAGCTTTATTGAATGAAGAGGTTTAGTAATCTATTTTTGTTACACCATGTTCATATAGGAGTATGAGGCTTACTTGGCCCATCAATTGTCAATGTTAAACAATTCATTGACCATGTCAACACAACATTTCAAGATATATATGTTGGTGTTACATGGGTTCAAATAGTATGATGTGTTCTCTTTACCAGTACTTAGTCACATTAGAAGATTGGAGATAGCATAATATGTACTTAGTCACGTTAGAAGATTGGAGATAGCATAATATTTGCAACTTAGATTTTGATCTGGGTTCATACTAGATGATAAGCCTTGTATAAATAGATCTCAGCTCAAATCGATACATAGATTCTATGTTGTGGTATGTTAATTTCACTTAGCTAGTAGTATTAGCCATTAGCGAGTTTGCCATTACTATTACCATTACCCTAGTCTTGGCCTTAGCCTTAGCCTTACATTAGCCTCAACCTCAGCATCATCTTTAGCATGACCATTACCAGTTCCATTTTCATTACCCTTACCCTGGGCCTTTGTGATAGCCTTAGCTTTAGCATTAGCATTAGTCTTAACATTGGCCTCAGTATTAACATTAGCCTTAGCCTTGATCATTACCATTTCCATTACCCTTATCCTTGGCCTTAGTGATAGCCTTAGCTTTAGTATTATCATTAGCCTTACCTCAATCCTCCTAACTGGTCCATTCCTAGCTGGTCCATAAGAGCCTATTGTTATTATCTTTAGTTCTTTACTATAGCCTGCTTTCTGGTCTAATTCTGCTATTTTGACTTCAGAATATTTATACATCAGATAAAATATTTGATCCATTTGCAAATCAATTACTGATTTTCTTTATGTTATATTACTATTGCTACATGATAGATCTTAGAAAGAATTGCTACGTTATCTTTAGTATATGCACTTGTTTGTGATAGAATGCTTAATATCTTCTCAAATTTGTTAAGTGAAAATATTACTTTTGTGAATTCTTTTCAGTTATCGCATAAACATACCTAAAGAGTGTCAAAAATAACCTTTTTATTATATGCATTAAAATATACACATGATGTATATGGCTTAGTTACAAGGAGTTGGAATGACAAAAACTATCAAGGAAAGGATAAGCTTACACATATTTTACTTGTATTAAAGTGACTGTCATCTACTGGACTCTTAGCTTTATTGAATGAAGAAGTTCACTAATCTATTTTTGTTATGCCATGTAGAAGGCTGAGGCTTGCTCGGTGAATTATTTTATGTAAGATAATTCGAAATTGACAAGAGCCATACGCATTGGAACATAAATTGACAATCTTTTTGTACTAAAAAGTCTTAATTGAAATTGAACTTAATTTTTTTTATTATTATGGTTCTTATCAGTACATCTGTCATATTTCAATGGTCCAATGAAATATTCATATTATAGTACATGGATATGGAGTACTCATGTTAGTTATTCGTCTTCCCCATGTGCCTATTAACATTTGAGAGCTACAAATATCATACCTCTACTTATTGATGTTATGAACACTAAAATGATAATATTTGATCTGCTATACAGACGTGCAGTGTGAGCCACGCAGACGCCGCCGCGTGAGCCACACCGATGCCACGCGATGCCACACGTATGCCATGAATAATCAATGTGGACGCCTGCGAGCCCTCTGGTGCTCACGTGCTCACCTTCAGGTAAGTCCCTTTTCCTTCGTAGCAAACCTAATTTACTTGGATGTGAGGGGATAGGAAGCCCGTTGACAAACCACACTGTTCAAGTTTCTCCAATGTATATGGTCTACAATTTCTATTTTTGATCTAAGTTGAGTCTTTGATCTTTCTTTTTCAAAGGAAATACTTTCCATCAGAAGATCTTGATTGATGCCAAACTAAGAGTGTGCATCATCAAGGCTAGGTATGGTGTTTTCCTTGAGATCTTTAAGAGCATGATCAATTAGTTCTGATACTGGTTCTTGATCTGCATATTGGAGTTCCCATACATTGCTGGAACATATATTGATATTATTTTAATAGAATTGTTGGTAGGTTCTTGTGCGTTTTACAACACTCATCTCAAAGCAAGTTTCTAGCATTAATCTTGAAGTAGACTTAACTTAATCAAAGAAACACTAGTTTAGTGAAATCTTGCCCAATTAGGGTGATAACAAAGTAGCGAACTTGGAAGCTATATTCTTCGAGAATATGTCATTGTATTATTTAACCTTTTCTTCGTACAAAAATTAGAAATGCACCAAGCGAATACCCTATTTAGGAGAGCTCAAAAAAACCATTTTAGGGTTGATTCAGTTTGAAATATACTATAGTTATGTTCAAATACAATGCAAGCAAAAGAGAAGCTAATACATAAATGGAGAAAGTACAGAAGGAGGGGATAAAGAGAAGATAAATAAGAGAGTAAAAGGCCCACAATCAACACATTTTTTTCTGGTACAGTTTCATGTACAATGTTAGCGATGAGGAAAAGTAATATCACAATCTCTCTCCTTTGCTGCTTATTTGTATGGATGACAAACAGAGAATAATCTCCTAGCTTAGTACGGAGTGGTATTTTAAATCTCGTTTTTATTATATAAAAAGTTTATATTTTTATGTGAATCCTAGTTTACCCTTGGTCACACCTATTTTCAAACAGCAAAATACATCTTGGATAAGCACATCTTTTGCCTGTAGACAAATGACATTATTTTTAGATTATTTATAGTACTTTTGTTTTTTCTACTTCCTTGCTTGTGTTAAATGTTGATAGTTAAATGACATGAATACGTTTGAGCAACTAACTGGAAATTTTAAATGGTGTCTCATGAATGCACAGCATTTTTTCACAGGTGGATGGGCAGGCTACTTTTCCTATGACACTGTGGTATGCAGAAAAGAAAAAGCTTCCATTCTCTAATTCACCTAGGGATGACAGGAACCTTCCTGATGTCCACCTATGACTCTATAATGATGTCATAGTGTTTGACCATGTGGAGAAGGTAATTTTCCTCTCACCCTTATTACTGCCTATCAGCCTAAGGATGACTATTAAGCATCACCACACTATGGAAAGTTCTTTCCACTATTATTGATGTCAAGTGGTGAGCTGACTAAGCATGATATGATTCTATACTATGCTAGTCAGCATATCTTAGATTAAAAGCACAATTTAAAATTTGATTGACGGAGATTTATTGAATATTTAACTTGAGTCACGTGCTCATATGGATGGCAATCTTTTCTTGTGTATGTAAAAGTATTGGCAATTACTTTTTGATTGTAGTTGTTAAGAATAGAGGAAATAAAGAGAAGAGAGGAGAGGGTAACCCTAAAGGGTTACATTGTATTAATCAACTTGTTTAATTATAGAATAGGTGCAACCTCTATATATAAAGATATTGAGTACATAAATAATAATATTTTATTATTATTTACTATATAAAAAAATATTATTTCTAATATTACTAATTCTAATTATTACCAATTATAACTCTAACTATTAACATTCTAACACTCTTCCTCAAGCTAGAACATATATGACAATTATGCTCAGCTTGCATGTAATAAAAAAGACGACGACATAATTTAAAAAGAAGTAGAAGATGGTGTCAAGTGTCACAAGCAAAAGTAGAAGGCGGCCTCAGACGTCACAAGCAAAAGTAGTAGGCGGTGTCAGGTGTCACCAGCAGGAGTAAAAGGCAATGTTAGGCATTATCAACAGGAGTAATAGGCAACATAAGGCATCACCAGTAGTAGAGGGCAACGGCGTAAGGGATCGCCAGCAATAGAGGGCGCCAGGGCAATGACACAAGGCGTCACCAGCAATAAAGGACAGCACAAGGTTTTATCCACAAGATATGGTGGCGATGAACAATGCCACTATATCGATTAATGGTACCGCATGAATAGTATTGCCCATGCACATTACCATGGTAAAGAAAGAGAAAAAAAGAGAGCGAAAAGATTAAGATTTTCTGATATCAGTTGAGAAAGGCTAGAGTTTAGAAAACCTGCTCTGATACTATATTAAGCAGAAGAAATAAAGAAAAAAGAGGAGAAGGTAACCCTTTAATTAATTAACTTATTCAATTATAGTATATAAAATAATATTTTTTAAATATTACTTACTATATATAAAATACTATTTCTAATATTACTAATTCTAATTATTACTTACTATATATAAAATATTATTTCTAATATTACTAATTTTAATTATTATCAATTATAACTCTAACTATTACTAATTCTAACCGTCGTGAACACTACGTAAAGAGGGGGTTACCGTAAATGCACTCTTTTGTTGTCTCTAACATAATTCATTTTATTAGTATATCAATTTTCTATTAGTATATCAATTGAAAATTTGACAACTTCTAAGATTTCTATAGGAACTTATGATAGTTTTATTGCAAACTGTAAAGATTAAAGAACCTTTACAAACTATAGATTTTTAGAAAATGAATCAAAGACCTGTCTGATGGCAGTTTCAGTAGTTCTCAGTAACAACTAGTGCTGATGGTGCCAACAACAACAACAACTTAAGGGAGGCAATGCTGTAGTTATATACTACTATTCAATGACTTATTCAACCATATATGCTATCATGAGCAGAGTCCTTATTGCATCTTACTCGAGGACTATAGGATCTGCTATTTTGTTTCATATCAGTTATTCTATGTATTAACCTGGACTTTAATTTTAAGAATATGAGCATCATGTAGCTTTTTTAAAGCTTAGGAGCTGACATTTTGTGTAACAATGACTAATCATATGATATGATTTTCCCTAAGAATGCTTGCCATTTCTGCAAAGCTTTACAATTTAGTTTTAATTGCAAAAATATTAATTTTCCCTTAGAAAGTATATGTGATTCATTGGGTGTGAGTGCATCTTTACTCCTCTATTGAGAAAGCCTAGCAAGATGGGAAGAACCATTTGGATAGTTTGCTATCTAGAGTGCACAATATCAATGTGTGAGTATTTATTCTTATTTTTTTGGTTGAGGACTCATCTTCTTTTTCTCTTTCCAATTTATCTTATATTTATCCTGTTTACCTTTTTATTTTAGCCCCACACTATCTACTGGTTTTGTGGAAATGCATACTCATCAGTTTGGAGTTGCTTTAACGTAGTCATCAATGACAAGTGAAGAATACAAAAAAGCTCTTTTGGAGGCAAAAAGAACGTATCTTTGCTGGTGATATTTTTCATATAGTCTTGAGCCAGCGTTTTGAACGGTGTACATTTGCTGACCCTTTTGAAGTTTACCAAGCTCTAAAAATCATGAATCCAAGTCCATACATGGCATATTTACAAGTGTGTTAAATTCTTCTAGACATTTTACCCATCAAATTGCTTAAAACTTATGAAGATTTGTATGATGATAATTTTGTTCCTGACTTTGACTATTCAATTTCTTTTGATACTTAAAATTCTTTATTTTATTTTTAGTGCCTATCTTTTCTGAATGCTAATAGCACTGAGTACTGAGTATATCCCGGCGAGAGGTTGTATTCTGGTAGCATCAAGCCCCGAAATTTTCACTCATGTAAAGAAGGTATGTAAAATTTTTTATTTTCAGTTTGTGAAATCCTTTGCCAATCTTCTGCTCTCTCTCTTGTCCTCTCTCTCTCTCTCTCTTGTCCTCTTGGTAAAGATATTGTTCATTTTCATAGTTATTTTTGCATTTTTTTTATCTCTGAAAATATGGATCATAAATGCTAGGACTTGATATATGATGATTTGACAGTATAATAAGAAATAAACATGCAAGATTTTTATGACATGAACATGTCAATTTAGATGAATTACACATCTGGTTGCTGCACATCTATGTAAATATGATGAACTTAATCTTGCGTGGATTACACAGTAAAAAAATCGTCCTTCCAAATGCATGTTGGTTGCTGGAAGGGTCATATCTCACTATTAAGGACAAAGTCAGTCTCTTTTTGTGTGCGTCAATACATTTTGCTAAGCATGGTTTGTAGTGTTTTAAATAGTGGTTCATGCTGCCACACACACCGCAAATATACCACATTGCATGTGGCCCAATTTGGTCAAAGCTGATCGCATTCTCTATATATGGTTCAATTATACTGTGCATACAAATCAAGTCAAATTAAGATTCTTACTTAGGTCAAGCAACTTCCATAAATATGCAGGCAGCGAATTCACGAGCCCATGTTATGTGTTGATGTCTTGATTTTCTAGTCAAATCATGTTCTCTTACTCCTTTTGTTTATCATTAATTAAGTTTTCGTATCCATTTGAAGATATACATTTTTGTGAGTGCTATTAACTTTAGTAAGGACTCATATGTGTCTAAAAATGCTTTGTGCAATCACTTAATTGTATGAAATGCTTTCTAAAACCAGTTTGTTCTGGTGCACCTGTATTGGACTGAACCGATATGGCCTAGTACATATTTATACACCAAATAATCCACTAGTGAATAGCTTGGCCTGATGGCAATACAATGCTGTTGGCTTGATGTTTAATGCTGATTATGTTGACAAGTTTTTAGAAATTTGTTCTGAAATTCATTATTGCTCTTGAATTATTAAAGTCTTCATTAATTAGAAAAACTCAGGTTGTGATGAATCACAGCTTGGAAGGACTGAAAATTTGCTCACACTGAAGCTCTTTGATTCTTCATTACTAAATGTGCACCTATATGTTTGTTACCTTAAATTAGTACCGGCATTCCTTTCAAGCTTTTCTTGCATGGTTTGTTCATTCAAATAATAAATACTCACATAGAATGCTTATTGATGACATGAAATGCAACGATCTTTTTCCATAAGACAAGTGCAGTTTTCTTTTGTTTGCAGAAGAAAATTGTTAACCGGCCACTTGCTGGAACAGTTAGAAGAGGGAAAACAGAAGAGGATAAATGGCTTGAGCAACAGCTATTAAATGACGAAAAGCAACGTGCTGAGCACATTATGCTTGTAGATTTAGGAAGAAATGATGTTGGAAGGGTTTGTCTTTACTTGTTTATACATGGCCCACGTGCTTTTCTAGTTTATTATATACAATGGTGCTTCTCTTGTTTCTCAAAGTGCAACTGTATTTCTCCATATAAACTATCTGCAAAATTTTTCTGTGTATTTCAGTTTGCAATTTTCTTTTTACATTTTGTTCCTGTCAAATTGTTGTAAAATTTTGTTAGCCATTAACGTTTCTTATTTGATTGGATAGAAATGTTGGCATTGACTCAAATCTTTCAACCTTTTAAATTCATACCTATGCTTTTACCAGTAAATTTTGTCACTTGGTAGCCTTGTCATCTCTACGTACCATGTAATATCTGCACCTGATATTAACAGGCTTTTAGGGGGTAGGGCTGGGGATTCATAGGAGTGTTTTTTAAAAAAAAAAAGAATAAGGAAGTAAATAATTGGGAATTAAAGAAATTGGTAAAGTAGTAGACCCTTTCATGTCTACTTTCCAATAGTTCCAACATTGACTACACTTTGATAAGTCTAAAGTTGCCATAATGGTATTCCTGTTGCAACATACGTTGACATTTTACTTTCACAATGTGAAGTTTTCCTATGCCCCTGAATCCCTGATTTCATTTCTTGTATAAGTGTCAAAACCTGTATGAGTACAGGTGGAAAGACTTATGAATGTTGAGAGATATTCACACGTGATGCACATTAGCTCTACGGTAAGGCACTTTATGTTGCTTTTGTAATGAGATTTGTGACGTGTAATACTAAACCTGTCTATGGTTTATAAATTCGGTGAATTAAATGACAGATTTTTATCCAAATTGACATCACTTTACCTTTTCACATGATGTGTGATCATGGATTGCATGTATCTTTTGAATTTCTTCATTTTATATCGATGTTGCACTCTTTGTTCTGCTGCATTTACAGAAAAAAGGTTTTATGATTTTTCTCTTCTATCCGGAAAATGTTATACTGTGTGAATGCCTCTGACCGCTTTACATGTTTTCTTTAATTATCATGTGCCCTTGTAATTCTAATAGTTACTAATTCCTAAAGATAATATCATGTTAGTCATTTGTAGCTGTTGAACAGTTGGAGTAGGCATTAATCGTGGATGAAGCTTCTGAGACCAAGTGCTTGGTTTTCCTTTATGGCTCCAGTCACGTTCTAGGTTTACTTGTTGAGATGTCAAGTCTCATCATTGGACTTTGTTCTAAAATACTGGAAAACATAACCTCAAACGAACTTCAATAGAAAAGAAATAAAAATAATAATAAATTTCACTGGTTGTTTGGGTTTGTTTTCCAAATATTCGGGCTGGATTTGAGGATGAGTTTTGCGTGGTTAGGTTTGTATTAGCACAGTGAATTATTAGTTGTCAATCTTCAAAGCCTTGCTACATCCTTTCTCCAGCCTTGCCAGCAGTTTTCGCTTTGATTTGGAATTTGCTTTGTGTTTATCCTCTGCTAGCCAAAATATATGGGAGGTGTCAGATAGAGGGGGTATGGTTGAGCTGTTATCTTGCTTGCACATGATATTTTTTTTAACAAATAATGATTCCATCTGATATCACGTAAGTATTTCTTATCAACTAATAGATTCCTGCAGTTCAATTTTGTTATTTTTTCCGCTGCTTATTGAAATGATCCTACTATAATATATTTGAATCTATGGTGCTTGTGCTTTCTTTTTTCTGTTTCTTCTGTGTTATAAACAACATTCTTACATTTTTTAATTTACTTCTAAATATTTATTTAAAGTTAGCTGTTGCCTTAAGACCATAACTTCACTAACCCTAGGTAACCAATTTCTTTTGGTGTCTGGTTCGAAGAAGCAGGATAACAATATGCATTTTTTCGTGGTCAAAAACAAAAGTTGAAGAAAGTGGACCTAGTGTGACTACTGTAATGATTTTGTCATTACATAAAAGATATTGTTAAAATCAACATTGTTTTCTTGTGATGCTAACTCCATTCTCTTATTTAATTTTTTTCATTAGCTTGTAGGATTGCAAAGATAATCTTACATCATGCCAGATATGTGATCTAATTTAAGTCATTGAGACAGTTTCTAGCTGCTTTCCCTCATTCTCCTATCATGTTCTCATACATGCCTGAATGGGTGATGTTTTGCCTAAAAGCGATGGCAAGACATTCTGGCCCTCCTTGATGAAGCAGTATTGCTATATGAGAGCTCATCCCACATGCATGCTTGTTAATATTATCTCATATATTGATTAAATACTCTGTTATAGTGAGTGTCACCTCCCATGGAGCTCTTGTCTCATAAGAAAGTTGTTGAATTATGCCCCCGGAAATCATTCTTGAACATTTAGTTGAGTCTACATAACCTTCCTCATGTGTTAGGGTTTGGATATGGAAAATGAATTTTACCTTTTTCAAGTTTGCTAAAAATGAAACAAGTACACAAATGTGACCTGCAATTTTGTTATTGTTGTATGCAACTGGATGCATTTTGTTCTTACCATAATTTGTTATTTCTCAGCAATTAATTAGAAATTTGGATCGTGACCTGCAATATGCTGTTGCAGTGGAAGGCAAAATGAACCTTGAATTAATTGCAAATTATGAAGATGTGAAGAATACTATAACAGAAAAGGTCTGTCCTTTCTGTATTGTACTTTGTTTTTCACTTAATCACTTTTCTGTCATGCGTCCTTATTTTTATCATATTTGTTATATTTTATTAAACAGTTGTTTTACTCTCTTAACTTTTCATACGTTGGTTTGAAAGAAAGAGTCTAGAGTTTAAATGATTTATGATTAGCCTTCGTAAAGTGATAACATTACCAAATTATTGAGGGATATATGTAGTCTAACCTTTTGTTTCTTTCCTCAACACCTTTTTTTTATTCAGTAACCTTAGCCATAAAACAAAAACTAAAATTTATATTCATAACCCAACCTTATAGTAACATAATAACCAAAGTATTTAATGTTAGACAAAGCAAAGCTTTGTTGTTGTACAGGTGTATATAGTTAAATTGGAATCTCATTGCTAGCTTACTCTTAGTGCTGAGACCAAGGATTAAAATCTTGGGTCTATTATTGGTTTAGGTAATCTTTAGTTTGAAATTTGTCAACACTATTCATCTCAAGCGTAAAGATTGTGCCAACAGTAGCAATAGGTGATGCTGACCTTTCTAAATGGTACAATCTTGAAAAAACTAAATTTTGCTTCTAGATTAACACTCAAGGGTAGTTCAGGATGCATATATTTTCTAAATGTAGATAGGAATCTTCATCATATTGGAACCCCAATGCCATAATCAAATCTAGAAAAATTAATTCATCTTTAGGTAAGACTTTCAATACATGCACACTAAAATAAATGATAAGCTATGCAAGGTTGCTCTAGATGCATCAATGGATTTTAAGTAAATTTGGTTACATTCTCACTCAAAAATTCATGCATTCAAGTGGGATTATGTGTCCAATGCTTGAAATACCCATATAAGCTTTGTATCCATTAATCTTAAACCTTACCATTATTGATTCTTATGTGAAGTCATGACTCTAGAGGTAAGTGGCAATAGTGGGCTGATAAATAATTTTATAATTAGTGCACTTACTGATATGAGATTTTTAAGTGGATATATTCTTTGATCTCCTACATCATTAGCTTACTTGCAACAAATTTATGTTAATATTGGATATTGTTTGACAAGGTATGCCCTACACTACCATTTTTTTCTTTTCATAGCGATGAGTTTATACATGATCATTGCATAATCTATGTTGATATTTTTTTTGGGATATATATTAAGTTTAGATTTAATTAGAATACTCATTTAAATACTCGAGTTATATTTAAATTATATAATAGAATATTCCAATCTTGCATTTATTAGAGATTGAATTTTGATTTTAGGGAAAAAAAAGTATATGATATGTTATATGAGATATTCACATAATTAATAGTAATAAATATACATCCATGTATTTAGTTAATATCATTATCATGACATTTAATTATATCATTATTATCTATATCAAAAAGTCAAAATAACACTACTTTGCAATTTCATTTTCTGTCTCAGTATATAACTTATTAAATTCGAATCAAATTTACATAAAAGATCATAATTGTATAAGATATATTTTTTTGTTACACTGCTAATATTATCGTTTAATTTTTTTTCAATACATTGTGTCACTGTATACTTTTTTAAAATTTAATTAAATAACAACATAAACTAAAATTATAACTTTTAATCATCACGAGGATATATACTTTTGCATTCTCATTTACTTCAATCCAATTACTCATATTGTCAAGTATAATTTTTTACTCACGTCCAATAATGCAATTTTGATATACATATTTCTTTCCAAATAATCCAATGATACATAGTATTAAAATTTTAGAAGTTAGCTGAAAATACTTTTTATTTGAATAATTTCAAATATTAATATTTATTTACAGGAATAATAAATACAATATAATTTTCCCTATAAGGAGAATAGTTTAGTAATTCTTTTTCGCATATCTTTCATTTTTTAAGTCAATAAAAGAGTATAATTATGAATACAAGGAGTGGCCCATAATTCAAGTTAACTCGGCCGGCCCAAATCTATCATCAAATTGAGTCTGGATCTGACTGAGTCACATGTATTGCCTCGATCCAATCAGATCATTTAATTCCGATCTATTTATGTAACTTTGCTGATGAACGAACAGATTTGCATTTGGGTCAGAAATTAGTTGGGCATGACCAATCTGGCCCAATCTACCTGCAGGTTGGGTTTTGTGGTGCATCGAATACAGTACCTTTATAACCCGAATCCAGAGAATTGGGTCTGAGTCTTGGCGATCGGCCCAGAGAATTAGGCCTAATAGTTGGGCCATGTAAATAATTTATTAATTTATGACCTGAATTCCTAACGGGTTGGATTTTGGGAGGATGGGATGCAGAACCACTATAGCCCCAATCCAGCCTCTACACTTGGCAGGCCAGGCCATGTACTCGCCAATTGGGTTAAAATTGATCAGCGGCTATGCAGAAGGTGCACAGTAGAAATGCCCAATATCTTTTGCTTTGTATAGTTTATTTTCTCTGTACATAATGACTGCGTCCTTAGATGGGCTGGGCTGGGCTACTTTTCATTATTTGTTTTCTTTTGCCTTATTTTCTCTGGGCCGAATGATGCACATTGTCTCATTGTTAACATGAACAATTAAATATTCAAACAAATAAAAGAATATCATTTTTTATTATTTTATTTTTCATAGAGTGCATAAATATTCTTTCACATTCTCAAATCACTATCCTAAACAGTAAATATCAATATTTTAAGCATCAAGAAGGAAAGAATAGTATTAAAATTATTCACACCGTCTATTGCGATGATCTCATGATTCGTAATTGCATATTTTCTCTGCAGGGCTGCCCCAAATAAGAAAAAAAACATTTATAAGGAGATTAAATAAAGTGGTAAAGATAATATTTTATGGTAAAATGCCTCTTAATTATAAGAAAAGCCCATCATAATTAATGATAATAAATTTAATTGCAATTGGGAATTAGAAAAACGTTTGTTACACCATAAATCTATCCCAGAATAATTCTAGTAATGAAGAATTTTCTCAAAGTTACAATTTGTTATAATTTTTTACGAAAATAGAATTCTACTTAATTCATTTTTTCATGATTAAAAAGAATTCATTTAGCTCAAGAAAAATATATAATTAGGGAATTTCACCATTTTAAACAAATTTATGGATTACAATAATAAAAAGTTAGGGGAACCACGTATCATTTTATTATTCTTCTAAGTATATCCTCATATTAACCTCACATAGTTAAAGTCATAACAATGTCATATTTAACTACTACTTGCTTTTATTATTATACTACATTTAAGGCACTACTTATATAAAATGATAATTTTATCAAATATTATAGAAAAATCACCTTTGCTTCACATACGAAATATTTGATGTGGATCAGACGTGTGATAATGCGATCATCTCCACTCTTACGACTAAATCAATAGAAGATAGTGAGATAAACACATAATAAATTTTATTGGACCACATGAGTGCATTCTATTATATTCAAGCTTTTTAAAGCTACAAGAATTGTCACAATCCGATTTCTAGACCCAAGACCATATACCCTAAACTATAAACTTTAAACTCTATTTCTTAATCCCTAAATTCTAACCGTTAAACTATAAACTTTATTCTCTATTGGACTATGTGAGTGCATTCTACTCATTTCAAGTTTCTTAATGGCGTTAGAATCATCTCAATTTGACTTTTATATCAAAAGTTATAGCAATCTAAAATTTATTTTTTTTAATTTTTTTTCTGTTTTAATATATAATTAATTAATCCCTAAACATTAATAGTGTCAGAATCATCTCAATCATAAATCCTAAATCTAATTAGACTATGTGAGTGCAATCTACTATTTTTAAGCTTTTTAACGCTGCAAGAATCGTCTCAATCCGACTTCTATATCAAAAGTTACAATTAATTAAATTTTTCTTATTTTTATTAATTAAAATTATTAATTTAATTCTAAATCATAAATCCTAAAAGCCATTGGACTATGTAAGTGTGTTCTACACTTTTCAAGCTTTCTAACGCCGTAAGAATCGTCTTAATCCGACTTCTAGATCAAAAGTTATAGCGGTTTTAATTTTCCTCATATTTATTTTTTATTATAATATTTAATTAAATTTATTGATTAAATTTTGTGAACGTGGTGTCCATGTGGCGTACGTGTGGCGCCTACGTGGCTGATACGTGGCGCAAATGTGGCTGACGCATAGCGAATACGTGGCTGACACGTGGCGCAAACGTGGTTCTTGCTAGCTGATATGTAGTAGACACGTGTCTCTTACGTGGAGGCCGCGTGGCACAAATGTGGCGTGAGCGTGGCGCCCGCGTGGCTCATACGTGGCGCCCGCGTGTGCGCTCGTCTGCGTATCTCCATTTGCGGCGTCCGCGTGGCGCCAGCTGCGGCGTCCGCGTGGCTCCATCTGCAATGTCCGCGTGGCGCTAGCGGTGGCATCCGCGTGGCGGCATCTGCAGCGTCCGCGTGGCTCTATCTACGGCTTCCGCGTGTTTCCATTGGCGGCGTCCGCGTGGCTCCATAGGCGGCGTCCGCGTGGCTTATCGGCGGCGTCCGCGTGGTTTTTGAGGCGGCGTCCGCGGGGCTAATCGGCGGCTTCCGCGTGGCGATTACGGCGGCGTCCGTGTGGCTAATCGGCGGCGTCCGCGTGGCGTCGGCGGCTTCCGCGTGGCACCCGGCGGCGCTGCCCCCATTTATGCCACATAATATCCACGTGGAGCTCACTTGGGTTTTGAAGTCCGATTGGACCGCGGTCTGGGTGAACCGGTTATTCTGTTGAACCGGACGGTCTGATCCGTTTTATTAAACCGTCCGGTTCACCGCCTCTCCGCCTTACGCCTATTCCTCCTCGCGTCGCCAGCATCCCGCCTCTCCGCCTTACGCCTCTTCTCACTCGCCGTCGCCCGCCGCCCGCCTCTCCGCCTTACGCCTCTTTTCCCTCGCCGTCGCCTGCCGCCCGCCTCTCCACCTTACGCCTCTTCTCCCTCGCCGTCGCCCGCCGCCCGCCGCCCGCCTCTCCGCCCTACGCCGCTTCCCCAGCATTCGCCTCCGACGTCCTGGAGAGGCCTTTGTACCGCCGCCACCACCATTCGCGGCCACCGTTTTCTTCTTGAGCTTCAACTGCCATATTTAGGGTTTGCTTCTTTCCCTCGACTGGAGACAAGTGAGTTCTATTTGATTTCTCTCTTTTTATATTTAGGGTTTGCATAGTTGTTTTTCTTCCTCACGAAGCACGTTGTTTGACTTGTCATACATAAATTACTTTTGCAGCAGTTACCTGAGCAGTGCTTCGGTCTTGCATTGTCCCCCGGAGGACTGATGATTGCTGCGGTAAGCTTGTTGGATGCAAAATTTTCTTATATGTTTAATACTTTTAGATTCCATTCATAGAGCAATTTGTTCACAATTTAGTACTAGAGCAATTTGCTAATTAAACTATCATTAAACAACAATATGTTCACAATTTAGTTCTTTCACATTTTCACACTTTGTTCTTTAACAATGAGTCATCTTCATAGATCTAGTTTCACGCCCAAAATCATTAATTGGTGCTGCATTCAACTGCCCAATAGCTCCAAACAAATCCTAATTAATAAGTTTAACCTTACCCAACCCTATTGTTCATCCCTGTAACTTGACATTGTCAAAGTCAATAAGCTAGGACTTATCCTTTGGGGTTGCATAACATTAGATGTTCATATTCTCTCGGCATGATATGAACTTTGTTAATTAGTAATGTAGGATAGGTACCTACTTGCTTTACAGGTGCTAGGGAAAATCAATAATCAAATTTACTTATATGACATGACCATTCTACAAGCAATTTCTCCGCTAACTCCAGTCTTGGGTGCTGAGATCACATTTGAAAAGCTATTGCCTGCAGTTATTACTTTAGTGAAAGGATAGGTAAGCATAAATTTCTTTCAATTTCTTTTCACGGACATTTGATAATTTTATTAGTAAAATCTGGTTCACAAAGTGTCAAACATCAAATTCAACGTTGCCAAAGTTTTACAGCCCAAATTAGTTAGTTGCCTGTATGTAAAACAAGGCTAGTTCATTTTTGAGCTTCTACATAGTTATGGTTTAATGTTATGTTGTTCAAATTGGTTTCGACTGACTTTTAAGAATCTAACTATTTGTTAACCATGCAGGAATGTAACTATCTTAAAGCAATTGCTAAACCTCATCTTGAAATTTTCACAGCTGTAGATACTAAAACAAGGAAAGTAAGTTTTTACTCTCATTCTATCCTATTAAGAATGATATAATGGCCTACTAGTTTAATTCTTCATATATGTGATCATAAATATAAATCTTTTGAATTAGACTATCATTTTACAATATTAGTTTACCAATTGGATCATTTTAATTATAATAATCAAACTCTTGAGACTACTTTTGATTTTTTTATTATTACAAATCAAAATCGGAAAAACAAAGGTAACTTGGAGGGGCCAAAATCTAATATTAAATATAATTTAATTAATAGTATCTAGTAAATATGAATCTTTTGAATTGACTATCATTTGACAATATTAATTTAGCAATTATATCATCTCGATTACAATAGTCAAACTCTTGAGGCTAGTTTTATTTTTTTTATTATGGATTAAATGGCAAATCAAAGTAAATTGCAAAGGACAAAATCCAAAATTAAACATTATACTATACAGATAATGCAAACAATGGAGAGATATTGGATTTGGATGCTGGACCGCAGGTTGACTTTAAATGAGTGAGGAGAGATTGAGAGTTTTGGATTTTGGGTTGGGGCATGGCCTCATGTGTCAGTATTAGGCTTGGGTCATTAATTTGGATTACATTTCAAAATGATTGAGAGTTTTGGATTTTGGGTTGGGTCATGGCCTCATGTGTCAGTATTAGGCTTGGGTCATTAATTTGGATTACATTTCAAAATGATATATATATGCCAGTTCGGACAGTTAACTGGTGGTTCGACACAATGCTGAATCGATCCCAAATCGAACCCTCTTTGTCTACTTAAAAACCTGCTTAGAAACCGAACCGATTTGTTACGGTTAACCATGGTTCAACAGGTTTTTTTCCTTGAACACTCCTAGCCCGTGGCACTTTGAGCCATGTAGGGAGTAGTGTAAGGTCTATGTATCAGTTTGAGCTCCGATTGTTTGTGCAAGGCTTATAATCTAGTATGAACTAAGATTAAAATCTAAGATGCAAATATTCTACTATCTCTAGTCTTCCAATGTGACTAACTACTAGTAAAGAAAACACACAACACACTAATTGAACACATAAAATAAAAATAATAAGATATGAACCGCTTACATCCTCCCTTTTTTTCACAAATTATGAGCGGCCTCTCTTCTTCCCATCATTTTCCTTGTTTTGCAAGCTTTTTCTTGTAGGGACATGTTACAAACATCTCCTTGTCAGATCATCATTTTACTTCTCGCTTTTAGTAGCTTCCTCTCATTAACAATCATGTTCTGGTTCATGTTGTTTTCTTTTTCCATATCTCTATGTACCTTGACTGCAACAAAATCAAACACAACAATGTAAATTTTCCATTGAATCCATCAGAAATATAGATATGCCTAGCCAAATATGGGAACCAGGAAGCTCAATACAAGCAGCATATCTTCTTTTGAAATTACATATGAATACCAGTTTGAAAGACTTACACATGAGTAGGTAGTAATTAGTTGTTATGTGTTATCTTTAAATTAAGTAGTAGTTTGTCTATATGTTGTAGTCACTTTCCATAGAATGCATATTATGTTTAGTATTAAACATGAGATTGTATCAATTTAACACCTTTCATTTATGATGTATTAGAATGTTATATATTAGAGTAAATTGTTATCACTCTCATGTTATTTATTTTTTTAAAGTCTTAAAAGGATTTATATCTTTGTATTTTGAGGATTTAGGGTTGTGTATATACGCTAATTCCCCTATTAGCCCCCACAATAGTCCCCCTCTTATTTGTGTTCGTTCTCGTTAATTTTGTTTTCCAATGTGACCTCTGGATATGGATATATTCTGCAACATCCAATCAATCACATGAAGGTAACTCATCTCTTTTCTCCTCATATTGAGTGTAATATTTACAAGCGATCCATATCTAGATTAACAACTAAACTTTAGCCTTTACTGGAATCATAACTTCATTCCTTTTGTTGGGAATACTTTGCAAGTATGATGACCTTGTGCACAATGATTATGAGAAATTGGTTGTCAACGCTGCCAGTTTCATGTTTCTAGTTTTTGCCCCTCCACTCAGTATTCATCTTCACTTGTGTTTGATTTCATGCATCATTGTTTGATTTATCGTGAGATGATACTCCTAGTTCATTAGCTTTCCTTTAATGATAGAATACATGATCTAAACCATTGGTATATTTTATCCAATATCACATTTCTTTTAGTGTAGAATGAAACATAAGAGAAGATGGGGAAGACTAGGTCAGAATGTGAGGAGAAGTAAGGCATAGTATTAAGTGGAAAACCTACTACAAGACAATATGAAATGTGAAGTTAATTCCATCAATACAAGTCTAGTACATGAGTTTACAGAGACCAATGTAGAAGCAGCTATGGCTAGAGAAGTTGCAATTGCTGGTGATCGTCCACTAGCTTTTGATCTTTGTCTAGTGCTTGTGAAAAAAGGCCACGGTTCAATTTGGGATTTATGTGTTGTGCTATAGACCTCATGTTGACAATATGAAGTTGACTTCTAGGAAACAGATTTTGGGTTTTGCTTTAAGCCATTGTGATGGTGAATCAATTGGAAAATTACTTAATGCATGGAAGGAGGTAGACACAAATGTTGAGGTAGACACAAATGTTCAATCTGAGCATTTAATTACTTTGACTGGAGCTAGTCGACCAAAACTATTTAAGTCATCACTTTATGTAGACCGTACGAAAGATATATCTAAATGAAAGGATGGTTAAAAGTTTGTGCAACATGGATCATATCTTGATGGTGATCAAGGATGTACTTGCAAAAGTTGGCATAGATTTACTGAGCGATGGAATTATTGGGATACAGTTCTAAGTGAGAATAAGAGAGTCTGCTCATTTGTTGCTTTAGAACTTCCTTGGCTTCTTGAGGTGTCTCAAAAAGAAGAGTATGTTAAACTGTTAGATCCAAGGGCCAATTCATTTATAAAACGTCAGATCTCCATACAAATGCATGTGTTGCTTAGTATACTTTGCTGGATGGCTGAGCATAATATCGCTCTTGGATGGGCTAAGTTTATAATGGAACCTCCAATTGCTGAAGAGGATGATGTCCTAGGTTGCTCGTTTTTGCTTAATCTCGATGATGCTTTTCATGGAGTGGAAATTTTTTAGGAACAGCTAAAGCAGCATTAGGGAATACTCAACATTATGAACCTTGGAATGAAATATTGTTCACTTAAGAGGATGCAATTCAATGTAAAGGCAGATTTGAAAAAAAAATGATTCAACATAAACAATTGTAGGCTACCTGATAGCTCTAGCTCCAACAACCTCCCAAATTCACAGAATTGATTTGCAGCCATACAGTGGACTCAGCCATGATTTATCCTAATCAAGAAATTTTAAAAAATTTACACAAACCAGTGATTGAAATTCCTATAAGAATAGAAGACAGCTATTTCATCCTGATCTACATCATGAAAGATAAATGAAAAGATCAAATTAGAAAAGGTGAAAAAGAAACGCGGTGACACACTTCTCTGGAGGCAGCTATTTCATCCTGATTTACTCAATGCGATGACACATTTCTCTAATATTAGATGAAGTGTTAGGGTTGAACGTGCGATGTTAGGGCTGGGGCCCTAGTGGTCGGCCGGCGATCTTGCCGGCGGGAGGTGAAAACGCGGTGTTCCTCTAGAGGCGGTGCGTGTGGGTGGTACTTTTGGCGGCTTCCTCGGGCGCTCGGGTGGAGGCGGCGAGATAGGGTTTCAGGCGTTCTTCCGTGCGGCTGCGATTAGGGCGACGACGCATGTCTCCGGTGGCGGCTCTTCAGCCGGCGGCGAAGTGATTGCGGCTAGTCTTGAAGGTCTGGGCCTTGCTGGAAAGGCGTGGGCTCCCAGTAGCTGTGGCGTGCGGGGGTTGCGGGGCCTCTTTCTCATCCGCCTGCTGGTTTTGTGGGGGCGTTATTCCCTTGGTGCCGGGTTTTCTGTGTGCCACATGGCGTGCCAGGATGGCACCACGCGAACAGAGCCACACGTATTGTGCCACGCGGATGGAGCCATGCGGTCGGCACCACTATTGCCATGCATAATAGCAGCTCGCCCCACGCGGACGGCGCCACACGGATGGCGCCATGCGAAGTGAGCCACGCGGACTGTGCCACACAGAATGTGTCATGCAAACTGCGCCATGCGTGGCGCAATTCGTGTGGCACCATCCGCGTGGCGCAATCCGTGTGGCACCATCCGATTGGCACGCCATGTGGACGCCACTGCTGATGCCACGAATAATCCATGAGGACTAATTGTGTACTCAATATTTAACAACTTAGTGTTTATACTTGAAGCTGAATAAAGAATATATTCTAATCCACTAAACAATTATTTATAAAGAGGTCATAGGCCTTCATGATACATGCTGAAATTTTTTTATTTCAGGACAGCATATATCCACTTTATAAACATTCAAAAATTTGCATCAAAGGTATATTTTCTCATTTATTCTTCACAAAAGTTTTCAAAACTCCAGTCAAGGTAAATTGCAGCCCGGCCCACTAAAATTACATTTTGAGTTTCAAGTTTATTTTAAGAGGGATTGATAAATTTAGATTCAAGGATCTATCAAAACAATTATGCTATATATGGATCTTATCCTTATTATTTACTAAAGAATTGCTGGAAACTCTTGTCCTCCTTTAAATGTCACCAACCCTCTTGCCTTACAAAAGGAAAAAGGGGTTATGATTGGTATTGGGTGTGAACAGATGGGATAGATGAGATAGAAGTGACTATCTCTCAGTTAATCCAATTATTTACTAATTAAAGTAGTCCTTATCAAGCATAAATGGACTTAATCCAAAGGTCAAATCAGAACCTATTCAATTTGCTTTCTCATATTTTCATCCCAATTCCTCTTATTTATAATTACAGTAAAGTTCCTATATTTCTTAACTAGGTACTTTGACCTATTTTTGTGATATCATATATTTTTCAGAGAATAATATTAACATTGTAAGTGCTAAGTTAAAGCATTAACTAAAACATACATTCTTTCTAGCTACATAGATCTTTTCATGCTATTAAATTTTGTGGGAAACAACACCGGTTAAACATATTAAGATCGTTCTATGGCTCATGTAGGATAAGTAATTATGTATATAAATTAGTCCAGAGAGAGTATTATAGAGCAAGGTTTTTTAATCTCAATTTGTAACAAGGTACTAGTCATGTCTCAATCTTTGTATACCTAGTGTATTGACATATAGCACCTATTGTACTGGATGTACTAACACAAGAGGTTCATATACTAGGTTCATATAGCACCTAGTGTATTGACATATAAGCACATTTTGAACATCTTTGCATTGAGTTTACCACCTTGTCAGATATAAGAAGGATAGTGGGAACCTTGTTATGGAGGCAAGTTAGGTTTCATTAATAAAGTCTACCTTATTGCAATATTTTAAGCTTATATATTTAGACAAATAATAGGTTCATTATGATTCCACTTACACATAATCCATAACTATCTATTTGACCTACTAAATATATATTAATATAAAAATGACAGCTATAGGAATTAATACTTAATACTAAATATTAGTTTCCAAAGTTTGAAAAACTAGTCCAAACCAATATATTAGTCCAGTCTCTACCACGGGAGAATCAACTATCAAGCCCCATTGGAAGATCAAACCATGCAAGAACAAACTAAATTTTGCATATTACATCATTTCTCAACAAAACTCAAAATTTGGCAATAATGCCAACAAATAACCGGAACAACTCAAACAAAACAAATCCTATCTATTTATTTTTTTCTCGGGACTATAATTGCTAACAAGCTATTTGTTGTGAGGCTCAACCAAGCCTTAACCTAGAGGCAAAGCAAACAGAGTTAGAAGAGCTAAGTAGGAATCACAAAATATGTTGCATTTTGGAAGAATTTTATTTTGACTAATCTTATGCACGATTGGTTCAGTAAAAAAATCTACTATATCTATTAGGAATGTTGGAGAAGATATTTAATGCAATAAGCGATTTCTTGTGTGTTCTCATTCTAATCAGTAACTTAAATTGGACATGGATGAGCTTCTTATAAATTAAGATATAATTAATTTTATTTTTCTATTTATTATGTTTTATTGCTGTGACCTGATTTAAATTGGCACATATTAGTTTTGCTACTTAAAAATCAAAAGCTGTTATCTATTACTTCTTATATGTCATTCTTCCTCTAAGATTATCCAATGATTATAATTAGAGTAATTTCATTATTTGCATTGTCTATTGATATAGTTATGGAGATGGAAGCATGGTTTGGTGGGATGTACTAAAGGCTGTGACTCCCTTATGTTACGCAAAGTACTATTCAGATACAGGTTTGGTAACTTAGCCAATGTTGTAACGTTGAAGAGCCATCGTTCGTTAGATTTATTTCGAATTTTCTGATGATATGCTTATCTTTTGATTGTTTAGATCTTTTACACTTGATGGCTTATGCGATGGTGGCATGTCTGGTGGCGTTGATGATAAAGTACTATTCTTTAACCTCGATCATCAAAAGGTATATTCTCATATGCAAGTTTTTACTACTTAATGTTATGGCCTTCTCCGCTATAATATCTCTGTGGGTTTTTAATTGATTTCTTGATGCAGTTACATGAAGCATTTCTGTTTTGGTAATAAGCACATGAAATCAGAACTTTGGTGATTTATCTATTTGTATTGATGTGGATTTATGTAATATCATGCTCGGTAGATGACCTATCTTGGATATTAAACAAATAAGAATTGCTAGTATATAGTGTACATGAATATATGATCTTAGCCAAAGCCCATTACCCATCTAGGGTTCTACATCTTTGCAAAAACTACTATCCAATACTAGGTGAATTGTCTCCCCAGCCTCATGCTTGAAGATATGATTGACTTCCACTTATTAGAAGTAAACATAGTTATTAAAAGACCGCTATGTTGTAGCAAACCAAATGATGGCTAGCCTAATCAAATCTTTATCTTTTGTAATTAGGGTTTAGGGTTTAGGGTATATTCAAGTAAAACTAGGGGTGTTCAAAAAAATTATAGTTAACCAACCGATGTATTTTTATAGATTGGTGTTTTGCACATATTTTGTATATTCAAGTAAAACTAGGGGTGTTCAAAAAAACCAGAGTTAACCAACCGATGTAATTTTATGCGATTGGAGCTTTGCACATATTTTCAGAGTATTAATACACCTTGATGAAGAGTAGTTGGCTGTACCATTTCTTAAATTTAAGAGCATTTGACAATTCACAAAGTATACCAAAGATATGGTTGGTTTTTCTGTTATTCTATAATGGTTAAGTTTCCTATTTTGGTTCTAAGAAGATATGTATCAAAATATCTATTCTTGCTCCAAGAGAAAATACACCTATGAAATGCCTAAAGTCAATGTGTTCTGGAGTAGTATAATTAGCTATAATAGGAGTAGTTTGGTGGTTAGTTAATTAAGAAGTAATATTTTAGTGGGTAAATTAGTATTTGCAAGTCTATAAAATGCTTGAGTTATAATGAAGACAGATTTGAATGAATGAAAATATTGTAATTATTATTTTTTGTATCTCTTCTCTCCTAAAACCCTTAAACCCTAAACCTAAACCCAAAACTCGAAACCCTAAATCCGAAATTCGAAACTCGAAACCCGAAACTCTTAAACCAAAAACCCTTAAACCATAAACCCTAAACTCTTAAACCCGAAACCCTAAACCTTTAAACTTACTCTAAAATGTATTTTTCTTTTGGCTTAATGGTGACAGGAGGTAGGCATATTGGAGGCATAATCTTTTTCAAATTAGAGGGTTAAACATGGTGTAACCTCGTGTAGAATGTTTTCTATAATTGCTAGGACTATTCTCATGTACTAGTTTGGGTTGCCAGAGCAAGGGCGCTAATGATGCATTTGGTATAATTGGCCACGGCTCCGTTTTCCTTATCGATGATGAGGTTAGGTTTTGGGGTTATAATATCATCAACATATATGGCAAGAACATGGTACTATTTGTCTTACTACATCGAAGACCAACATTAGTAGCCAGCCCCCTAAGGGAAATTTTCAAACTAGGCTCTTGAGCTTTGTTTGGTCCATACTAGGCTCTTAAGCAATATTTAGTCTATAAATTGTCTTATCTATATTCTCTTCAAAGAAATATACTAAAAATGTTGCTCTATATAGATATCCTTAAGATCACTATGCAAGAAGATAATGTCCATCTGAAATAAATTATAATTCTGTTTATTAGCAAAAGAAAATAATACTACATAATTTAACTTTGCTGAAGATAATGCCTCGAGCAACGAATAAAAACCAGTCCTAATTGCAGTATTTATCAAACTTGCCTTGTACTTCCCAATATGAGCAAGATATATTGGTCTAACCTTGTATTGGTACTGTACAAGGTTGGTGTCAAGTCTAACAATGGACCGGTGCATTGCCATAGACCAATATCTTAGACCTTGCCTTGGGTAGTCAATCTTATAAGTTTGAGTAAAACCCTTAGTAACTAGCCTGATTGTAGTGTTCTATGATACATTAGGATTAAACATGGATAGTGACAAACAACAAAAAATAAATGATAAATAGTTATATAGAAGATATCTTAGAAATGGGATGATTAGTAGTAGATCTTATACTGTTGTGCAGAGAATAGGTAAATCATGATTTTAAGAATTGGTCTGGCAGCTCGGTCCGGCGAGCTACCGGATTGATATGAATAGTGCATATCGACACTATGCTACAGTGATTTCGGTCTCGTACTGGTCTCGTCTCAAATTAGTGCAAGTCGAAAATTTTGGTCAGGAAATTTTGGTCTGGTTCGGACCGAAATTTTAAAAAATAGGGTAAATCATGAGTAGAAGCTATATAGACACTAGTAGTGTTTGTGGAAATAAAATACTTCCAAATGTAACCTAATGAATCATACATTTGAGCATCAGTACATAATAGCTAAACGATGAGAGTTTTTTACTTCTAATTATAATGGTTAGTTTAGATAGTGAATATGAAAAGAATTTACTGTGTAGTAATTTAATTTGAAAGATCCATTTGTCCATAGTCTTATCCAAGTCTTTATGGCCAGTTGATAGGTGTAACTATGATTTATTAAATTTTACAATTAATGAGATTATTATAGAATTAATTAAAAGTATGTCCAATTAATTTGATAGGTCTAGCCAGTAGTCTGTCAGTTAAACCAAGGTAAATTGGGTGCATAAGAATTATATATTTCGGTTTAAAGCTTAACCTTTTGCTAGCTTAATCTGAACATGTAACTAACCTCCCTACAAAAGTAGTATATGTGATGTCCGATTTGATCTTTTGCTAAAAAATTGTCATTATGCGTTGCAACTTTTGACCTTATGCCAATACATTGTGTCTATCATTTCTAGCACGCCTAAACCTCTCAAAGTCCATCTAAATCAAATATATATCTCCATGCAGTTTTTTTATTGTATCTTTTGTAGCAATTATGCTTGAAAAAGTTAAAACAATAGGTGCTAAAGAAAGCATTCAAGTTTTTATAAGAGAACAACTTCTAATAAAAGCATAAGCAATAATATTTAAAATTTAATTTTCAAACCCAATTAGATATTCACCCAAGTATATATCGGCAGAAGAGGATTACGGATCGTCGGACGTGCATTGAATGAGTAGATTGCAGAACTGGCTAGTGATGGAACATCACCGGACGAAGATTGAGGGAGAAGAACTCATCGTCTGATGATCGTTGCAAGGAAAAGAAAAAAAAAAAAACAAACCCTAAAAAGTAGGTTGGTACCTACCCTCTCCCTTCCGCCACCTCATACCGGTAGCTTTTGTGGCATGAATACTCTGCAAGAATCCTCGCGCCGCCGAAAAAAGTGATACAGATAGGTGGTGGTGGTATGATGGCTGTGAGACAGTGTGGCAGGGCGGCACTGAGAGGCTGGCAGCGTGCGGAGGTTCGGTAGTGCGCATTGAAGCTTTGGTGATGCGGCGGGGAAGCATGCGGCAGTGCGGGGGTTCAACGGTGGAGCTACGGCGTGCAGAGGTAGAGGCGGAGAGAGAGAAGGGGTGAAGAGGTTTGTTTGAATCGGAGTTGTAGACCGACTCACGCTTGGCACTTTCCTTCTTGGGCACTTTCCTCTTCTTAGATCGCTATGAGCAAGGGAGGTTAGGGTTGGACCAGTCCTCTTGGCCAGGCCTCCTTCCGTCGACGGGCGACGAGGGCCTTGTAGTCCTCCTCGACCACCGTGTCGCAGATCGGGGCCTCCACCTTGACCAGTAGGCCATCGGCATTGCTGCAGCAGCCACTGGAGGTATGTAGGGCCTTTAATCGCACGAGAGTGGAGGATTGGACCGCAGCTTCAGCACCACATACACGATTCTAGCGGCCGGTGACGGTGGGTTCCTCCACCATATCTGTCCATCGCAGAGATCGGTTGTTGAGCGGATCGGAACGATTTAGGAGGAGAAAGAAAAATGAAGGTGGGAAGAATATGAGAAAGATTAGGGTTTCGCTCCCCATAAAGGATTTGATGTTGGTTACAAACAGTAAGATTTGGTTGTTAGCCTACTATTGGTCGCCACATGGTCTATCATAACTATAACAAAAATTAGACTCAATTAGTCAATATGGGACCCATATCATGTCCAGTCAGCATACCCATATCCAGTAAGCGGAAAAGCAGTTAGTCAATATGGGACCCATATCATGTCATAGGTCAATGACGGCGCCACGCGGGAGCCCCGGGCGCACCACGCGTCGCCACGAGGGAGCCACACGGGCGCCACACGTGTGCTTGGTATAGTACTAGAGTGGACCGGTATTGCAAACCTTGGTCCCGATAGCTTTAGAGTGTTGAACTTGGCTTCAATTTTGGTTGGTGAAGCTAATCCTCACAATAGCTTTAGAAGGCAAGAACAAGCACCTTTTATTGCTTTAAATTGAAATTTTCTAATTAAATTTTTGATGTGTCCAAATTGATCTATACTTTATATTATGTTCTGGAAAGTTCATGTGGTATTTTAAGTAAACCACTGTATTCAATAGTCAGTAGAACAAGTGCAAAGGTTATGAATAAGAAGCGTTTTGTTTTTCCTATATACTAGTGTATGACAATTGATTTATCTAAAAGAAAACATCCCACACTTAAAACTCTGAGTCCTAAGGCTTTTCTCTTCTTCTTGTTGGCTATAGTCGTACTCATGTTTCAAAATGTGAAAAAAATTATCTGTCATCAACCTACATAGCTCTGTATCTTAGTGTGACTATGGTCAAATACTATAACATATACACTTCAACAAGATACTAATGGCACACATGATACTTGTGGAGTCAATATGTCAAGAAGTAAAATTGAAGGAATATGATTGCAATAATAACACAGTTGTTTGATGGTACATCCGATCACCATAATGGTACTTGCATGAGATGTTCCCCTTCAACAATCGTACTCCTTGAATTAGAAAAACTATCTCAAATAAATAACATATGGGTCTTGAATACAATGGAGTAGCCCAACATCTATCTTGGATACATCATTTAGATTTTTTTCACCAATTAATGAGCAAAATAATGACTGAGACTATTATAGGAAAGTAGGAATTGTAGAACATAAGTCCATCTTTACAAGCTATATTTTACAATGTCCTGTACTTTTATACTTTGTTGTGAGACATGTTATGTGAGGTTAGAACCCTGGTTCCACTTATTTTTCATACTGTAGTTTATTTATGGATTGGTAGTACCAAAAAATTGACTATTTGGTATGAAGCATTTTTTTTTAGAAATCTGAGATTAAGTAAGAGATATGTAGTGGGGTACTTTCTGTCAAGTTTTAAAGTTGTATGATATTGCATAAGATTTCTTCAATTTCTATTGTTCAACATGTTGGTTCAAGGATCCAATCATGTTTGCTAAATAGATCTCTTATTGTGGATACTCATGTATTTTTAAGTCTTTTGTATCCAAAGAAAGATTCCTCTATCAAACGTATATATTACGTGACTTACTTTGGCATTACTTCCATTCTTTCCTTTGTTTACTTATGTACTGATTGTTCTGTAAAAAAATTCATTTGGTATTACAATCTGCATGCTGCACTTGAATTAACTTTCATTGCTACACTATGTCTCCACTCCAGTCCTCTAGTTGCTATGATACCATGATGCTGACTTCTTAGTGTATTTCCTTTTATAAGTAGTATATGCAGTAAATATCCATTTTTTATCAAGTGGACACGTTAGTTAAGTGGTGTAGCAATTATGCTCTTGATGACTATGTACTCCTTTCACATGATCAGCATGTAACGTTAGTTAAGTGGTGTAGCAATTATGCTCTTGATGACTATGTACTCCTTTCACATGATCAGCATGTAACTTTTGTTTCTGGATGTATATTTTTAATACTTTCTTCCCCAACAATCAAATTACATATTGACTTCTACTAAAATGAATTTTTTTTATTTTGATCAATTAATTAAAATATGACAATTTTCAGCATTATTGGCTTTCTCATAAAATACTGTGGTTCTTGCCTTATTAACATACTATATTTCTTAAATAGACAACCATACTGAAGTGGTAAATTATTGTGTCAAGATATATCTTTGCTTTTGTATAAGTGATAACCTATTGGTTTGGTATATTGGCTTATGTAGGCAAAATATTGTTGAACACATTCAACTCCAAGAAGCACACTAGTATATCGCTTATATTTCTGATAACATCCATGTATTTTGTTCCTTGAAAGATTTTGAAAAACCAGTAATAATTTCTTTGTATACTTTTTTATGTGTTGAAGTAAATATACTTAGGTCCGATGTCAGGTTTTGTTAAGTATATAAGTGATAAGACTAAAGATATATTTTATTTTTTCTTTATATTTGATAATCTACAATTATTTTCAGGGCTTTAAAACCAGCCAATTATCAACACGGTCATTCATGGTGATGATATCATATATAGAAACAACATTGTTATCAGTATAGCTGGTGGCACACCAAAGGTTTGTTCATAGAATTGAAATTATGCATTGCATTTCCTATTTAAATTATCACTTTGATGTGCATATTCATGTGTTGAAGTAATATACTTAAAAAGATTTTTAGACTACCTGTGTGCTACTATTTGATTGGATTGTCATTGATATGTTCAAAACTATGCAATATATAATATTTATGGATATTTGCTTAAATATTGATTTTTTATATGAATTGTGTTAATTCATGCACATATTTGATATAACGATTATTAGGTGGCCTAATTGATGCATAGCGTACAAATACATTTGCGCACAATAAGAGAATCATCACGAGCACTTGCTGCAAAATTCTTATTTGCGATATTTTTGTTGCTGCCAGTTGGTATCTTTACAAACTTTCACATTAATGGGATTTAGAAGATGTTATAAGAGAATATCCTCATTAGATAGTGCAACAATGCTTTTTTAGGATATATACTTTGTTTTTAGTCATACATATTTTCTTTATGTTTTTTGTGATCATTTCGCTCAGGATTATCACGATTAACGTACTTTCCTAAACTTTGGTAGGGATCCATATATCTACAATAGGCATGGTACCAAGATCTATTGTTTAAAGGTAGTGCTTTGTGAACCTAACTTGTAAAATATGCTCACTGTTCCCATTTAAAGTCTCTAGAAAATTATAAAATGTTTTGATGCTCTCCTTCACCACTAACAATTATGATGATGCCCTTTTGATGTTCTTTTGGCCTTTTCAATGCATGGAAAACTTTGATTTGCATACTTATGTTGGTTTCCGTTTTATTTTTTATTGAAAATTATTTATTTTGTTATCTTGTGCACCTTTGAAGCTTCAATTTCTAGACAAGCACTTCCTCCTGTAAGTAAGTTTGCAAAACTCCTATCATACTGGTGTAGGCTGTACCAACATGATGCAGGTGAACCCTTATAATGCTATTATAGGGTTGGCCACTTAGGTGGCAAAGTTACCAACCTTTGGTTACTATGTTGTGCCACTGTAGCCCTGTCAATGCCATCGCCTTTCATAGTGGAGGTCAACTGATGGCCACGGCTAGAAAGAATGGAAGATAAAGTTGTGGGACCTCAGAGCGTAATCCATACATATTCTGGACACGCACAGAAGGACTTGCTTGCCATTGGAAATGGATCTCAAGTGCAAATATGGAGGGACTATCAAGAGTATGCAAGTATATGAGCCATGTAATGGTCAAAGGATATCGAATAGGTAAAAGTTTTTTCTGGTCCATATGATAGGTATTGGTCACTCAATGGTATATCTTCTATCCTGGTTGCCAAACTTTGACACTTAGGCTGCAAATCCATATGAAACAATAAAGCAGAGGGAGAAGGAGGTGCATGCTGGAGCCATGTAAAATAGGTACTACGAGGCCAATCAGGGAGATAGAGGAGGAAATACAAGTTCCGTAACTACACACGTAGCATTGCTAATAACATTATCTATTGTGAGTCCATCAGTAGGTTCAGGTAGAAGGAAAAATGCTTCCATAAACGAGGTACTTTGTTTTCTTTTTCCTATATTACTATCATACTATGGCTTGTGTGCTTTTGAAGAAAATAAAAGAAACCTGTGTTTATTCTTTTGACCAGTAAATCCAAATTCAATTAAAATAAATATAGTAGTCAAAACAAGATGGTTCAAAGTTGTGGCTTGTTGTTTTTTAATTCCACCGTGTCCCTTTCTTCAATGAAACAAACTTCATGCTTGGTGAAAATTTATCTCTTTACCACTGACAGTATATTGCAAAGAAAGGTGATATCGTGACTCCAGGAACTCAGGTTGTTGTGATAGCAAAATCGGATTTAAGTGCCACTCATGCTGCCCCACCATATGACAAAGTAGTCAAAGATTCTCAACCACCTTCTCCTGCAGAGGCTCCATCATCAACTCCAGCAGAGAAGATTGAAAAACAAATGCTTGAAGGGGAAAGCCCTGCCAAAGAAAAACCAGTATCATGTCCTGCATCTGCAAAATCCTCACCTTCTGAACCTCAGTTGCCCCCAGGAAAGGGAAAGACAAGTAAGTCAATTAGTTTTGACATTCATCATGTCATGTCCTCCCTTTTGATGTTCACTTTAGCAATTTGTTAATTTTTTGTTCTTTTGCTACTTGAAATCTTGAATACTTAAACAGTTAAACCTCCATTTCCATGCAGGTTCCGATGCCAAAGGCTTAGAAAAAGAGTTGCTACACGTTTGAAGGATGTCAGAACACATTTGCTATGCTGACCACATAGTAATACATGAATTTAGGCTATCCTGTAGTCATAAGGATGTTTTTTTATCCGACCATTGCGAATTCAAAATTTAAATTGTAAATAATTACATGTTTGTGTTTGTAGGGTTAAGGCTCAGGTGTAAATTGTTTTATATAAGATAATTCTAAATTGACAAGAGTACATGTATTTCCGCACTAAAGAGTCTTAGTTGAAACTGAAGTTAATTTTTTTTTATTATGGTTGATATCAGTACTAGGTACATGGATATGGAGTACTCGTGTTTGTTTAGTTTTCCCATGTGTATATTAACATTTGTAGAGCTACAAATATCATACCTCTACTTATTGATGTTATGAACGCTATAATGATAATATTTGACCTGCAACAATCCCACGTTGAACTGTTTTGTTTTGTTTTTTCAATTTCTCTTTTTAAAGCAAATTGATTAGTTTGAATGAAAAATATTTTCAGAACTTGAACTAACTAAATGTATAGTTTTCTTGTTTCCTGATTTTGAGAGTCATGGTCAATCCTTTGAAAGAACACAAGGGCGGTCCCCTACACTAGGGTTTCTTTTTGCATATTTTAGTTTTTTTTGCATATTTCTTTCCATAATCCACATTGTCATATTATCAAAATGTTATATGTAGTTGTTTCATATGCGACTGTCATTCATATCTCAAAGGAGAACATGTGTTAGGCCCTTGGACCAACAAGCTAGGCCCATGGACTGGTGGGCTGGACTAAAGTCTGTTGAGCTGAGAGGTGGCCCAAGCCCAATCCAAGTGCCCAAGGGCGGAGCCCGTCCACGGAGGAAACTAGCTTGGTCAACATCCATTGTTGACCCGAGCTCATTCGCTAAAGCTACGTCTTCACCACTCTCTTCAGATGTGGACTAGCGTGGCAACGGAGATGCGAGCTTCTCGGCGGGATTGTCGGATGCGGACGACGAAGATAGGAGCGTGGCAACGTGTCCGGACGATGAGGGAAGGCGGCATCAACGAAGGAACGCGGACGGGCTGATGGAAGACTAGGTCCAGCACCAGAAATAACAGAGGCAGCCTCCACCTTATAAAGCCAGCCGATGGACGAACGAGGAGGAGGACCACCGATTGAGCAGCACCAGGAGCAGCGAGCTTCGGAGAGGAGCGGCTTAGGGAAGCCAAGCGCTACGAGGTAGTTCCGACGCCTGGGAGGCGTCGACGAGGGCTGGTAAGTGGCGAGGATCTGTGACGAGATTGAGAGAACTGTAACTGGTGATCGGGGGATCATCGACGAGGGAGGGAAGAGGGCATCGCCAGCCAGGGGGTCGACGACGAGAGAGAAGTGAACTTTCTGTAAGGTATGGGAATAAAAGCAAGGTTTTTTCTCCTTCCCCTGTTTTTCTATTTCCTCCACGACGACGACGAGCTCGGTGAGGCTTCCGGCGGCGGAGACGTTTCCTACATCGGCAACGAAAGGAGTAGGACGGGGGCATCTTCCCTTGCTGGCAACTCTTTCGTCCCCGGCGACGCAAGGTGACGGTGGACGAATGCGGCGCTCGTCAAGGCGCAGTGAAGAAGACAAGCTCTGATTTTGACTGGGTCAAAATCGGAATCGCCGATTGGGATTTCAACGACGAAAATCTAATTCGGGCGGCTGACGCAATTCTGACGTCAGTAAGGATGATAATTCGAAGCGCGGCGCGGCAGCGTTGAAATTAGGGTTTCGGTTTTTCTGATTTGGGGATAAATTTTGGACGGCAATTAGGGTTGCCAATTTGGGGGTGATTTCACGCCCAACAAAATTAGGGTTTCGGCGCGGTATGAAGGTCCGCTAGAGAACCTTAGGTCCGGAGCTTGACAACAAGTATGCCTCACAATGACTCTGCTACATGTGCTTTTTTCTGGCAAATAAAAAATTGGCATGATGTAGTGGTGGTGGTAAAAAATAAAAATTATAAACATCTCAGCGCAGGGCTGCATGCTCTCGATTTTTCTTTTAATTTTGTTAGTTTTAAATTTTATTTTTCATTCAATTAAATTAAATCAAATAAGTTCCAAATCTTAATAATTACTGATGAAAATAAATTACAGTTAACCCAAACAGTTGAAGCGTATAAAAATATCTTTGCTTTGATAATGACTGATTGAGAAAGCTAAACAAACTGTTTGTTTCGTCTGTCGTATATGCATCAACTAAAACACGGTGAAAAACTAAGAGCAATCATTTTATGCATAAGCCCGAAGCCCTAAACCCTAAACCCTAAACTAATTTTCCTTATCTTTTAAATATTTTTTATTTTTCCCTTTACTCTTAAACATATTGGACTTTGTGAGTGCATTCTACTCTTTTCAAGCTTTCTAACGCCGCAAGAATCACCTCAATCCGACTTCTAGATCAAAAGTTATAGCCGTTTTAATTTTTTCTATTTTAATATTTAACTAAATTAATTCCGTGACAGGTGGCGGCTGCGTGACGTCTACGTAGCGTCCGCGTGGCGTTAGCTTAGCGTGTGCAGAAGCTGAGTATCCAGATGTTCAGTAGATAGCATTCTTTTACCTCTTTTGTTTCTTTTATTTCTATTAAAATTTAACAATATACTACCCACATGATCAAATGTAATGCAACAAACAAATAACTTGTTCTTTATCTAGGCAACTGTCAATAGAGCTAAGGGGAACAAAGTGGAGATATCCAAGTCTAAACTTATACAGAAGAGTTAGAGTTTCGGGTAATAAAAGTTCTTTGGTCATTAAGCAAAAATTTGCATAATCAGATTCATAAAGTTGCAACCATTTATGGACTGTAGGCCGAGATATGGATCTTCTGGAACTCTCTGCCCATGGCAATGTCCGTCGCGGACCGGATTCTGGAGGATGCAACATCCAGTGACCATTCTAGCATCATTTCAGCCTTCCTGAGGAACTACTTCTGATAGACTCTATCAAACTGAGAGCAGTTGGTGGCAGTAAGCCGTTCGATCACCAGTTAAGAGAACAAAATGATAATTAGGATTGGGAGTTTGCATATTTGCAATTCTAGTGCACCATATTCTTCATTATTGGTGCCTTCATTTATCATTGAGTTGCTGTCTACTTCCCTAGTCAACTTGTTATGCAAGTATTTGCGACTACCAAACTTACTATAGTAATTATGCCCCTCGAAGTATTTGGGTATTCAATCCAACTAATTTAAAGCGACTTCATATATCTGATTATAAATGTGGGATGTGTTTATATGAGTTTGAGTGGACGAATACACGATACATGTTTGAAAATAAACAAATAAATTTATCTGAAATTCTTAATCAACTAATATTAGAGTAAATTATTAAATATACATAAAGTATTATATTAATTTATATATTTATATGATAATTTAAAAATAATAATTCAATTAAAGTTTAGATTTAATTAGAATACTCATTTAAATACTCGAGTTATATTTAAATTATATAATAGAATATTCCAATCTTGCATTTATTAGAGATTGAATTTTGATTTTAGGGAAAAAAAAGTATATGATATGTTATATGAGATATTCACATAATTAATAGTAATAAATATACATCCATGTATTTAGTTAATATCATTATCATGACATTTAATTATATCATTATTATCTATATCAAAAAGTCAAAATAACACTACTTTGCAAGCTTTCATTTTCTGTCTCAGTATATAACTTATTAAATTCGAATCAAATTTACATAAAAGATCATAATTGTATAAGATATATTTTTTTGTTACACTGCTAATATTATCGTTTAATTTTTTTCAATACATTGTGTCACTGTATACTTTTTTAAAATTTAATTAAATAACAACAGAAACTAAAATTATAACTTTTAATCATCACGAGGATATATACTTTTGTATTCTCATTTACTTCAATCCAATTACTTATATTGTCAAGTATAATTTTTTACTCACGTCCAATAATGCAATTTTGATATACATATTTCTTTCCAAATAATCCAATGATACATAGTATCAAAATTTTAGAAGTTAGCTGAAACTACTTTTTATTTGAATAATTTCAAATATTAATATTTATTTACAGGAATAATAAATACAATATAATTTTCCCTATAAGGAGAATAGTTTAGTAATTCTTTTTCGCATATCTTTCATTTTTTAAGTCAATAAAAGGGTATAATTATGAATACAAGGAGTGGCCCATAATTCAAGTTAACTCGGCCGGCCCAAATCTATCATCAAATTGAGTCTGGATCTGACTGAGTCACATGTATTGCCTCGATCCAATCAGATCATTTAATTCCGATCTATTTATGTAACTTTGCTGATGAACGAACAGATTTGCATTTGGGTCAGAAATTAGTTGGGCATGACCAATCTGGCCCAATCTACCTGCAGGTTGGGTTTTGTGGTGCATCGAATACAGTACCTTTATAACCCGAATCCAGAGAATTGGGTCTGAGTCTTGGCGATCGGCCCAGAGAATTAGGCCTAATAGTTGGGCCATGTAAATAATTTATTAATTTATGACCTGAATTCCTAACGGGTTGGATTTTGGGAGGATGGGATGCAGAACCACTATAGCCCCAATCCAGCCTCTACACTTGGCAGGCCAGGCCATGTACTCGCCAATTAGGGTTAAAATTGATCAGCGGCTATGCAGAAGGTGCACAGTAGAAATGCCCAATGTTTTTTGCTTTGTATAGTTTATTTTCTCTGTACATAATGACTGCGTCCTTAGATGGGCTGGGCTGGGCTACTTTTCATTATTTGTTTTCTTTTGCCTTATTTTCTCTGGGCCGAATGATGCACATTGTCTCATTGTTAACATGAACAATTAAATATTCAAACAAATAAAAGAATATCATTTTTTATTATTTTATTTTTCATAGAGTGCATAAATATTCTTTCACATTCTCAAATCACTATCCTAAACAGTAAATATCAATATTTTAAGCATCAAGGAAAGAATAGTATTAAAATTATTCACACCGTCTGTTGCGATGATCTCATGATTCGTAATTGCATATTTTCTCTGCAGAGCTGCCCCAAATAAGAAAAAAAAACATTTATAAGGAGATTAAATAAAGTGGTAAAGATAATATTTTATGGTAAAATGCCTCTTAATTATAAGAAAAGCCCATCATAATTAATGATAATAAATTTAATTGCAATTGGGAATTAGAAAAACGTTTGTTACACCATAAATCTATCCCAGAATAATTCTAGTAATGAAGAATTTTCTCAAAGTTACAATTTGTTATAATTTTTTTATGAAAATAGAATTCTACTTAATTCATTTTTTCATGATTAAAAAGAATTTATTTAGCTCAAGAAAAATATATAATTCGGGAATTTCACCATTTTAAACAAATTTATGGATTACAATAATAAAAAGTTAGGAAACCACGTATCATTTTATTATTCTTCTAAGTATATCCTCATATTAACCTCACATAGTTAAAGTCATAACAATGTCATATTTAACTACTACTTGCTTCTATTATTATACTACATTTAAAAGGCACTACTTATATAAAATGGTAATTTTATCAAATATTATAGAAAAATCACCTTTGCTTCACATACGAAATATTTGATGTGGATCAGACATGTGATAATGCGATCATCTCCACTCTTACGACTAAATCAATAGAAGATAGTGAGATAAACACATAATAAATTTTATTGGACCACATGAGTGCATTCTATTATATTCAAGCTTTTTAAAGCTGCAAGAATTGTCACAATCCGATTTCTAGACCCAAGACCATATACCCTAAACTATAAACTTTAAACTCTATTTCTTAATTCCTAAATTCTAACCGTTAAACCATAAACTTTATTCTCTATTGGACTATGTGAGTGCATTCTACTCATTTCAAGTTTCCTAATGGCGTTAGAATCATCTCAATTTGACTTTTATATCAAAAGTTATAGCAATCTAAAATTTATTTTTTTTAATTTTTTTCTATTTTAATATATAATTAATTAATTCCTAAACATTAATAGTGTCAGAAACATCTCAATCATAAATCCTAAATATAATTAGACTATGTGAGTGCATTCTACTATTTTTAAGCTTTTTAACGCTGCAAGAATCGTCTCAATCCGACTTCTATATCAAAAGTTACAATTAATTAAATTTTTCTTATTTTTATTAATTAAATATATTAATTTAATTCTAAATCATAAATCCTAAAAGCCATTGGACTATGTAAGTGTGTTCTACTCTTTTCAAGCTTTCTAACGTCGCAAGAATCGTCTTAATCCGACTTCTAGATCAAAAGTTATAGCGGTTTTAATTTTCCTCATATTTATTTTTTATTATAATATTTAATTAAATTTATTGATTAAATTTTGTGAACGTGGTGTCCATGTGGTGTACGTGTGGCGCCTACGTGGCTGATACGTGGCGCAAATGTGGCTGACGCATAGCGAATACGTGGCCGACACGTGGCGCAAACGTGGCTCTGCTAGCTGATATGTAGTAGACACGTATCTCTTACGTGGCGGCCGCGTGGCACAAATGTGGCGTGAGCGTGGCGCCCGCGTGTGCGCTCGTCTGCGTATCTCCATCTGCAGCGTCCGCGTGGCGCCAGCTGCGGCGTCCGCGTGGCTCCATCTGCAATGTCCGCGTGGAGCTAGCGGTGGCATCCGCGTGGCGGCATCTGCAGCGTCCGCGTGGCTGCATTACAGCGTCCGCGTGGCTCTATCTACGGCTTCCGCGTGTTTCCATTGGCGGCGTCCGCGTGGCTCCATAGGCGGCGTCCGCGTGGCTTATCGGCGGCGTCCGCGTGGTTTTTGAGGCGGCGTCCGCGGGGCTAATCGGCGGCTTCCGCGTGGCGATTACGGCGGCGTCCGTGTGGCTAATCGGCGGCGTCCGCGTGGCTTCAGCAGCGGCTTCCGCGTGGCGCCATCGGCGGCGTCCGCGTGGCGTCGGCGGCTTCCGCGTGGCACCCGGCGGCGCTGCCCCCATTTATGCCACATAATATCCACGTGGAGCTCACTTGGGTTTTGAAGTCCGATTGGACCGCGGTCTGGGTGAACCGGTTATTCTGTTGAGCCGGACGGTCTGATCCGTTTTATTAAACCGTCCGGTTCACCGCCTCTCCGCCTTACGCCTATTCCTCCTCGCGTCGCCAGCATCCCGCCTCTCCGCCTTACGCCTCTTCTCACTCGCCGTCGCCCGCCGCCCGCCTCTCCGCCTTACGCCTCTTTTCCCTCGCCGTCTCCTGCCTCCCGCCTCTCCACCTTACGCCTCTTCTCCCTCGCCGTCTCCCGCCGCCCGCCTCTCCGCCCTACGCCGCTTCCCCAGCATTCGCCTCCGACGTCCTGGAGAGGCCTTTGTACCGCCGCCACCACCATTCGCGGCCACCGTTTTCTTCTTGAGCTTCAACTGCCATATTTAGGGTTTGCTTCTTTCCCTCGACTGGAGACAAGGTGAGTTCTATTTGATTTCTCTCTTTTATATTTAGGGTTTGCATAGTTGTTTTTCTTCCTCACGAAGCACGTTGTTTGACTTGTCATACATAAATTACTTTTGCAGCAGTTACCTGAGCAGTGCTTCGGTCTTGCATTATCCCCCGGAGGACTGATGATTGCTGCGGTAAGCTTGTTGGATGCAAAATTTTCTTATATGTTTAATACTTTTAGATTCCATTCATAGAGCAATTTGTTCACAATTTAGTACTAGAGCAATTTGCTAATTAAACTATCATTAAACAACAATATGTTCACAATTTAGTTCTTTCACATTTTCACACTTTGTTCTTTAACAATGAGTCATCTTCATAGATCTAGTTTCACGCCCAAAATCATTAATTGGTGCTGCATTCAACTGCCCAATAGCTCCAAACAAATCCTAATTAATAAGTTTAACCTTACCCAACCCTATTGTTCATCCCTGTAACTTGACATTGTCAAAGTCAATAAGCTAGGACTTATCCTTTGGGGTTGCATAACATTAGATGTTCATATTCTCTCGGCATGATATGAACTTTGTTAATTAGTAATGTAGGATAGGTACCTACTTGCTTTACAGGTGCTAGGGAAAATCAATAATCAAATTTACTTATATGACATGACCATTCTACAAGCAATTTCTCCGCTAACTCCAGTCTTGGGTGCTGAGATCACATTTGAAAAGCTATTGCCTGCAGTTATTACTTTAGTGAAAGGATAGGTAAGCATAAATTTCTTTCAATTTCTTTTCACGGACATTTGATAATTTTATTAGTAAAATCTGGTTCACAAAGTGTCAAACATCAAATTCAACGTTGCCAAAGTTTTACAGCCCAAATTAGTTAGTTTCCTGTATGTAAAACAAGGCTAGTTCATTTTTGAGCTTCTACATAGTTATGGTTTAATGTTGTGTTGTTCAAATTGGTTTCGACTGACTTTTAAGAATCTAACTATTTGTTAACCATGCAGGAATGTAACTATCTTAAAGCAATTGCTAAACCTCATCTTGAAATTTTCACAGCTGTAGATACTAAAACAAGGAAAGTAAGTTTTTACTCTCATTCTATCCAATTAAGAATGATATAATGGCCTACTAGTTTAATTCTTCATATATGTGATCATAAATATAAATCTTTTGAATTAGACTATCATTTTACAATATTAGTTTACCAATTGGATCATTTTAATTATAATAATCAAACTCTTGAGACTACTTTTGATTTTTTTATTATTACAAATCAAAATCGGAAAAACAAAGGTAACTTGGAGGGGCCAAAATCTAATATTAAATATAATTTAATTAATAGTATCTAGTAAATATGAATCTTTTGAATTGACTATCATTTGACAATATTAATTTAGCAATTATATCATCTCGATTACAATAGTCAAACTCTTGAGGCTAGTTTTATTTTTTTTATTATGGATTAAATGGCAAATCAAAGTAAATTGCAAAGGACAAAATCCAAAATTAAACATTATACTATACAGATAATGCAAACAATGGAGAGATATTGGATTTGGATGCTGGACCGCAGGTTGACTTTAAATGAGTGAGGAGAGATTGAGAGTTTTGGATTTTGGGTTGGGGCATGGCCTCATGTGTCAGTATTAGGCTTGGGTCATTAATTTGGATTACATTTCAAAATGATTGAGAGTTTTGGATTTTGGGTTGGGTCATGGCCTCATGTGTCAGTATTAGGCTTGGGTCATTAATTTGGATTACATTTCAAAATGATATATATATGCCAGTTCGGACAGTTAACTGATGGTTCGACACAATGCTGAATCGATCCCAAATCGAACCCTCTTTGTCTACTTAAAAACCTGCTTAGAAACCGAACCGATTTGTTACGGTTAACCATGGTTCAACAGGTTTTTTTCCTTGAACACTCCTAGCCCCGTGGCACTTTGAGCCATGCAGGGAGTAGTGTAAGGTCTATGTATCAGTTTGAGCTCCGATTGTTTGTGCAAGGCTTATAATCTAGTATGAACTAAGATTAAAATCTAAGATGCAAATATTCTACTATCTCTAGTCTTCCAATGTGACTAACTACTAAGTAAAGAAAACACACAGCACACTAATTGAACACATAAAATAAAAATAATAAGATATGAACCGCCTACATCCTCCCTTTTTTTCACAAATTATGAGCGGCCTCTCTTCTTCCAATCATTTTCCTTGTTTTGCAAGCTTTTTCTTGTAGGGACATGTTACAAACATCTCCTTGTCAGATCATCATTTTACTTCTCGCTTTTAGTAGCTTCCTCTCATTAACAATTTCATGTTCTGGTTCATGTTGTTTTCTTTCTCCATATCTCTATGTACCTTGACTGCAACAAAATCAAACACAACAATGTAAATTTTCCATTGAATCCATCAGAAATATAGATATGCCTAGCCAAATATGGGAACCAGGAAGCTCAATACAAGCAGCATATCTTCTTTTGAAATTATATATGAATACCAGTTTGAAAGACTTACACATGAGTAGGTAGTAATTAGTTGTTATGTGTTATCTTTAAATTAAGTAGTAGTTTGTCTATATGTTGTAGTCACTTTCCATAGAATGCATATTATGTTTAGTATTAAACATGAGATTGTATCAATTTAACACCTTTCATTTATGATGTATTAGAATGTTATATATTAGAGTAAATTGTTATCACTCTCATGTTATTTATTTTTTTAAAGTCTTAAAAGGATTTATATCTTTGTATTTTGAGGATTTAGGGTTGTGTATATACGCTAATTCCCCTATTAGCCCCACAATAGTCCCCCTCTTATTTGTGTTCGTTCTCGTTAATTTTTTTTTTTCCAATATGACCTCTGGATATGGATATATTCTCAATTAAACCATGGGATAAATATATTAAACCATGTGCAACATCCAATCAATCACATGAAGGTAACTCATCTCTTTTCTCCTCATATTGAGTGTAATATTTACAAGCGATCCATATCTAGATTAACAACTAAACTTTAGCCTTTACTGGAATCATAACTTCATTCCTTTTGTTGGGAATACTTTGCAAGTATGATGACCTTGTGCACAATGATTATGAGAAATTGGTTGTCAACGCTACCAGTTTCATGTTTCTAGTTTTTGCCCCTCCACTCAATATTCATCTTCACTTGTGTTTGATTTCATGCATCATTGTTTGATTTATCGTGAGATGATACTCCTAGTTCATTAGCTTTCCTTTAATGATAGAATACATGATCTAAACCATTGGTATATTTTATCCAATATCACATTTCTTTTAGTGTAGAATGAAACATAAGAGAAGATGGGAAGACTAGGTCAGAATGTGAGGAGAAGTAAGGCGTAGTATTAAGTGGAAAACCTACTACAAGACAATATGAAATGTGAAGTTAATTCCATCAATACAAGTCTAGTACATGAGTTTACAGAGACCAATGTAGAAGCAGCTATGGCTAGAGAAGTTGCAATTGCTGGTGATCGTCCACTAGCTTTTGATCTTTGTCTAGTGCTTGTGAAAAAAGGCCACGGTTCAATTTGGGATTTATGTGTTGTGCTATAGACCTCATATTGACAATATGAAGTTGACTTCTAGGAAACAGATTTTGGGTTTTGCTTTAAGCCATTGTGATGGTGAATCAATTGGAAAATTACTTAATGCATGGAAGGAGGTAGACACAAATGTTGAGGTAGACACAAATGTTCAATCTGAGCATTTAATTACTTTGACTGGAGCTAGTCGACCAAAACTATTTAAGTCATCACTTTATGTAGACCGTACGAAAGATATATCTAAATGAAAGGATGGTTAAAAGTTTGTGCAACATGGATCATATCTTGATGGTGATCAAGGATGTACTTGCAAAAGTTGGCATAGATTTGCTGAGCGATGGAATTATTGGGATACAGTTCTAAGTGAGAATAAGAGAGTCCGCTCATTTGTTGCTTTAGAACTTCCTTGGCTTCTTGAGGTGTCTCAAAAAGAAGAGTATGTTAAACTGTCAGATCCAGGGGCCAATTCATTTATAAAACGTCAGATCTCCATACAAATGCGTGTGTTGCTTAATATACTTTGCTGGATGGCTGAGCATAATATCGCTCTTGGACGGGCTAAGTTTATAATGGAACCTCCAATTGCTGAAGAGGATGATGTCCTAGGTTGCTCGTTTTTGCTTAATCTTGATGATGCTTTTCAAGGAGTGGAAATTTTTTAGGAACTGCTAAAGAGTGAAATATTGTGAACCTTGGAATGAAATATCGTTCACTTAAGAGGATGCAATTCAATGTAAAGGCAGATTTGAAAAAAAAATGATTCAACATAAAAAATTGTAGGCTACCTGATAGCTCTAGCTCCAACAGTCTCCCAAATTCACAGAATTGATTTGCAGCCATACAGTGGACTCAGCCATGATTTATCCTAATCAAGAAATTTTTAAAAATTTACACAAACCAGTGATTGAAATTCCTATAAGAATAGAAGGCAGCTATTTCATCCTGATCTACATCATGAAAGATAAATGAAAAGATCAAATTAGAAAAGAGTGAAAAAGAAACGCTGTGACACTTCTCTGGAGGCAGCTATTTCATCTTGATCTACTCAATGCGATGACACATTTCTCTAATATTAGATGAAGTGTTAGGGCTGAACGTGCGATGTTAGGGTTGGGGCCCTAGTGGTCGGCCGGCGGTCTTGCCGGCGGGAGGTGAAAACGCGGTGTTCCTCTAGAGGCGGCGCGTGCGGGTGGTACTCTTGTCAGCTTCCTCGGGCGCTCGGGTGGAGGCGGCGAGATAGGGTTTCAGACGTTCTTCTTCCGTGCGGCTGCGATTAGGGCGACAACGCATGTCTCCGGCGGCGACTCTTCAGCCGGCGGCGAAGTGATTGCGACTAGTCTTGAAGGTCTCGGCCTTGCTGGGAAGGCGTGGGCTCCCGGTAGCTGTGGCGTGCGGGGGTTGTGGGGCCTCTTTCGCGTCTTCCTCTTTCGCATCCGCCTCTTTCGCTTCCGCCTGCTGGTTTTGTGGGGGCGTTACTCCCTTGGTGCCGGGTTTTCTGTAGTTCGAGGTTCCGGTTGTCGCTCCTTTGCTGCGGCTGCTGGATTCTTTGGCACCCCAGGCTTCCGACAATCGTGTTGGAAGAGCTTCTTGTATTCCTATTGCGGGGGCTTCTCCGGCTGCTTCCCCCGGTCAGGGAAACAGCCCTCTTCCCCCAAAATCCTGGAGTTCTCTTTTCGCCAAGCCCACCTCATGCCCTTCTTCATGCACCCTTTTGCTTTCGGATGTCAAATGTGAGGGCGGAGTCCTCGATATCTATGTCCCTGAGGAGGAATTGGCCGAAAATTGTTCTTTCTGGGAGAACACCCTTGTTGGGCACTTCATCGGATACCGGCCGAATTTCCTGATTCTGAAGCAGAAACTCACGGAAATGTGGAAGCCTAAAGGGGAGATGAAGGTTTTTATGCTTCGAGCTGGGTTTGTCCTTTTTTGGTTTGGCTTGGCCGATGACAAGACGAATGTATTAGAGAGGGGTCCTTGGTTTGTTTTTGGTAAGGTGCTGATACTCAAGCCGTGGACTCCGGAGGATGAATTATCTCGGGTAGACTTATCCTTCATCCCAATCTGGGTTCGCATCCACAACCTGCTCCTGAAGTGGTGGTCTCCCGGCATCATCGGGCAATTGGCAAGCGCGCTTGGGAAACCTATTTCTATGGACGTAGCCACAACTACAAAATCTAGACTGGGTTTTGCTAGGATTTGTGTGGAAATGGAAGCTATTTCTGCTTTCCCTGAGGCTCTTTCTGTGATGGTCAATGGGGGCCTGAAGCCCACATCCGGTTCGAGTACGAGGCAGTGCCCTCCATATGCACTACATGCAATCTTTATGGCCACAATCCCAAGAGCTGTGCCGAGGCAGGGAATACCCATGTGAGCCAAGTTTGGAAGAAGAAACCTAAACCCGGTCAGATGGCTGTTGCATGCTCAGAATCCACAACAAACTCTTTACACTTTACACGAGAGGCGCCCGATGCAAGAAGGGACTGGGTCTTCCTCACAGAGGCGGGAAGTTCAAGTACACATACCATCCAAGGGTGGCAAGATCGCGCAGGATCAGGTGGACAGGGAAGGGAGTATGGATATGGCGCAGGGATAAGGAAACGCAAAGGCTATATCCTCGCCGCCATGTGCCATTAAGGACTTAGATGCTGATGAGGAGGCTGAGGGGGTCACTACAAATCGAAAAATCAAGGAGCACACTCTTCAGCAGGTGGCTGCGAATCCTGCACCCAATAATTCAAACAAACCTGATCTCCCAAAAATGACACCATCCAACTTTCATCAGGAGAAAGGAAAATCAATTATAACCTCCACGCCTATTCTAGGGCCGGAGGATGTGGATGCAGCTATTGACGACCTGGAGTTAGGGGACATTGAATGCCCGGACCTGCCGATACCACGGGAAGAAGCTGGGTGCTTATTAGATCTCCAAGACTTTGTGGTTGGAGATTCTGGGCGGAAGCGAAAGAAGAAAAACAAGAAAAAAACCAAGGGGATTTCTCTTCTATATGGATTAGAGGAGCATGTTGCTATCTAACTTGGTTTTGTCCAGTCTGGTATAGGCAGCACTTGATGATATTTTGGCATGGATGTGTAGGCTGGCGATTTACTGGCTGCCGGACTCTTTGGTGATGAAGACAACCACAACCCCCTTGAATCAAATTTTTTGCAATGTTAGTTTTCTTATGCGTGTCCCCAGGATAATTGGCTGCAGGGTTGCTGTTAAACATTTTGATGCGATTGGAATTCTAAGACTTGTAAAGCAGTACTCTACATTGGCTAGTGTCTCCTTGGCGCCCCACATGGTTGGATCTTCATATTATGGGTGAGATGCCGCCAAATCAAACATCCAGAGGCTGCAACGAGGAAGGCTTCAACATGGTTTTAATTTGCAGTGTAATCTGATGTATTTGCTTGTTGGTTTTGATATGTATTTGTGGGCTGAGATGGGTATTGGGTTTTGATATGTATTTTTGGATGGTGGATGCATGTAGCACAGGGCTCTCGCGTTAGAAAATACAGGGGAGACTTTTTCAAAATTTTCTAGGATTGTGTGAAAGAGGAAAGGGGTGAGAGTGGTTGTTTGAAACATGTATATATTCTTTTTGGATCAATAACATCAACTACTTGCCTTAGGCAAAAAAAGAAAACTCAATAGTTTTGTCTTCTCCTATTCTACACCTTTGTGCATGTGCTTCAAAGTAAAATCACATAAAACGCAAAAAAATGTTATCACAATAGTAATATATGCCATGAATACCTGTGAGAAATTGAGAATAATTCGAATGATATGAGCAATACAGTCCTGAGGGCGATGAGGTGGTGCGGTATGAGGGCGATGAGGCGGCGTGGCGCCGGGAAGGGGGGAGCGTGCGACGGTGTGGGGGTTCAACGATAGAGTTGTGGCGTGCGGAGGCAGAGGGAGAGAAGGGGTGAAAAAGTAGGTTTGAACCAATTGTATGCTGATCAGACCGACCGGCTCAACCGAATAAACTAGGTCAAAGTGGTTCAACCGGACCGCGGTTCAATTGGACTTAAAAAACCTCGTGAGCTCCATGTGGCGTCCACGTGGATTATTCGTGGCATGCGTATGACATCGTGTGGTGTTAGCATGGCTCATGCGGTGGCGTCCGCGTGGCTCACGCAGAGGTGTCCACATGGCATGCCAGGATGGCACCACGCGAACGGAGCCACACGTACTGTGCCACGCGGATGGAGCCATGCGGTCGGCACCACTAGCGCCATGCATAATAGCAGCTCGCCCCACGCGGACGGCGCCACACGGATGGCGCCATGCGAAGTGAGCCACGCGCACTGTGCCACACAGACGGTGCCACACAGAATGTGTCATGCAAACTGCGCCATGCGTGGCGCAATTCGTGTGGCACCATCCGCGTGGCGCCGTTCGTGTGGTGCCATCCTGGCACATCACGCGGACGCCGATTGGCATGCCATGTGGACGCCCCTGCTGATGCCACGAATAATCCATGGGGACTAATTGTGTACTCAATATTTAACAACTTAGTGTTTATACTTGAAGCTGAATAAAGAATATATTCTAATCCACTAAACAATTATTTTATAAAGAGGTCATAGGCCTTCATGATACATGCTGAAAATTTTTTATTTCAGGACAACATATATCCACCTTATAAATATTCAAAAATTTACATCAAAGGTATATTTTCTCATTTATTCTTCACAAAAGCTTTCAAAACTCCAGTCAAGGTAAATTGCAGCCGGCCCACTAAAATTACATTTTGAGTTTCAAGTTTATTTTAAGAGGGATTGATAAATTTAGATTCAGGGATCTATCAAAACAATTATGCTATATATGGATCTTATCCTTATTATTTACTAAAGAATTGCTGGAAACTCTTGTCCTCCTTTAAATGTCACCAACGCTCTTGTCTTACAAAAGAAAAAAGGGGTTATGATTGGTATTGGGTGTGAAGAGATGGGATAGATGAGATAGAAGTGACTATCTCTCAGTTAATCCAATTATTTACTAATTAAAGTAGTCCTTATCAAGCATAAATGGACTTAATCCAAAGGTCAAATCAGAACCTATTCAATTTGCTTTCTCATATTTTCATCCCGATTCCCCTTATTTATAATTACAGTAAAGTTCATATATTTCTTAACTAGGTACTTTGACCTATTTTTGTGATATCATATATTTTTCAGAGAATAATATTAACATTGTAAGTGCTAAGTTAAAACATTAACTAAAACATACATTCTTTCTAGTTACATAGATCTTTTCCTGCTATTAAATTTTGTGGGAAACAACACCGGTTAAACATATTAAGATCGTTCTATGGCTCATGTAGGATAAGTAATTATGTATATAAATTAGTCCCGAGAGAGTATTATAGAGCAAGGTTTTTTAATCTCAATTTGTAACAAGGTACTAGTCATGTCTCAATCTTTGTATACCTAGTGTATTGACATATAGCACCTATTGTACTAGATGTACTAACACAAGAGGTTCATATAATGGTTACATTTTGAACATCTTTGCATTGAGTTTACCACCTTGTCAGATATAAGAAGGATAGTGGGAACCTTGTTATGGAGGCAAGTTAGGTTTCATTAATAAAGTCTACCTTATTGCAATATTTTAAGCTTATATATTTAGACAAATAATAGGTTCATTATGATTCCACTTACACATAATCCATAACTATCTATTTGACCTACTAAATATATATTAATATAAAAATGACAGCTATAGGAATTAATACTTAATACTAAATATTAGTTTCTAAAGTTTGAAAAACTAGTCCAAACCAGTATATTTGTCTAGTCTCTACCACAGGAAAATCAACTATCAAGCCCCATTGGAAGATCAAACCATGCAAGAACAAACTAAATTTTGCATATTACATCATTTCTCAACAAAACTCAAAATTTGACAATAATGCCAACAAATAACTGGAATAACTCAAACAAAACAAATCCTATCTATTTATTTTTTTCTCGGGACTATAATTGCTAACAAGCTATTTGTTGGGAGGCTGAACCAAGCCTTAACCTAGAGGCAAAGCAAACAGAGTTAGAAGAGCTAAGTAGGAATCACAAAATATGTTGCCTTTTGGAAGAATTTTATTTTGACTAATCTTATGCACGATTGGTTCAGTAAAAAAATCTACTATATCTATTAGGAGTGTTGGAGAAGATATTTAATGCAATAAGCGATTTCTTGTGTGTTCTCATTCTAATCAGTAACTTAAATTGGACATGGATGAGCTTCTTATAAATTAAGATATAATTAATTTTATTTTTCTATTTATTATGTTTTATTGCTGTGACCTGATTTAAATTGGCACATATTAGTTTTGCTACTTAAAAATCAAAAGCTGTTATCTATTACTTCTTATATGTCATCCAATGATTATAATTAGAGTAATTTCATTATTTGCATTGTCTATTGATATATTTATGAAGATGGAAGCATGGTTTGGTGGGATGTACTAAAGGCTGTGACTCCCTTATGTTACGTAAAGTACCATTCAGATACAGGTTTGGTAACTTAGCTAATGTTGTAACCTTGAAGAGCCATCGTTCATTAGATTTATTTCGAATTTTCTAATGATATGCTACTTATCTTTTGATTTTTTAGATCTTTTACACTTGATGGCTTATGCGATGGTGGCATGTCTGGTGGCGTTGATGATAAAGTACTATTCTTTAACCTCGATCATCAAAAGGTATATTCTCATAGAAGGTTTAAAAAACCGGCGGAGCGTGCCGGTCCGGCGAGCCACCGGACCGGTACGGTACCGGCGAGCCACCGGACCAGTATGGTACCAGCGTACCGTCCGGTACAGAGGGCAGCATGCACAGGCGAGGGCGGATAGCGGGCAGCAGCGGCGAAGGCAGCGTGGCGGGCGGCGTGCACAGGCGAGGGCGGAAGCTTCGATCGAAGCTTCTAGCCGTTGCCGCTGCCGTCCGCCACCGTTTTGCCCGGAGCCGTGCTCCGACGCCTATTCCGGTGCCGCCCCTTTGTCGGACCATTACCGTACCACAAAAACCGAGCGGTACAGTACAATTTTCCAAACCTTGTTCTCATATGCAAGTTTTTATTACTTAATGTTATGGCCTTCTCCGTTATAATATCTCTGTGGGTTTTTAATTGATTTCTTGATGCAGTTACATGAAGCATTTCTGTTTTGGTAATAAGCACATGAAATCAGAACTTTGGTGATTGATCTATTTGTATTGATGTGGATTTATGTAATATCATGCTCGGTAGATGACCTATCTTGGATATTAAACAAATAAGAATTGCTAGTATATAGTGTACATGAATATATGATCTTAGCCAAAACCCATTTACCCATCTAGGGTTCTACATCTTTGCAAAAACTACTATCCAATACTAGGTGAATTGTCTCCCCAGCCTCATGCTTGAAGATATGATTGACTTCCACTTATTAGAAGTAAACATAGTTATTAAAAGACCGCTATGTTGTAGCAAACCAAATGATAGCTAGCCTAATCAAATCTTTATCTTTTGTAATTAGGGTTTAGGGTTTAGGGTATATTCAAGTAAAACTAGGGGTGTTCAAAAAAATTATAGTTAACCAACCGATATATTTTTATGGATTGGTGTTTTGCACATATTTTGTATATTCAAGTAAAACTAGGGGTGTTAAAAAAAAACAAAGTTAACCAACCGATGTAATTTTATGCGATTGGAGCTTTGCACATATTTTTAGAGTATTAATACACCTTGATGAAGAGTAGTTGACTATACCATTTCTTAAATTTAAGAACATTTGACAATTCACAAAGTATACCAAAGATATGGTTGGTTTTTCTGTTATATAATGGTTAAGTTTCCTATTTTGGTTCTAAGAAGATATGTATCAAAATATCTATTCTTGCTCCAAGAGAAAATACACCTATGAAATGCCTAAAGTCAATGTGTTCTGGAGTAGTATAATTAGCTATAATAGGTGTCACGCCCCGGTCGGATCGACCTAAGAACAGCGCTTAACCGTTGTCTCAGGGCCGTCCGGCGGAACACCAGAACGTAACTCTCCCTCGGGTTTCTGGCCTTGAATTAGAAACCATAATCTCCCCGAATAATTTTTATCCCCAAATACAAGATCGCACGGAGAAAACCCTAACCCCAATTTAGAAATCCGGAAAGAAACGGAACCCTAAATTAAATACCTCCTCTGTTTTGACCAAAGTCAAAATTATAACGTTGCTGGCGTCAGCGTGACGTCAGCCCTCGATTTTTCGCCGCCGCGCGTAAATTACCGTTGCTGACGTAAGCTTGCGTCAGCCGCCCGAAATCGCTTTCGCCGTTCGATTTTGCACGCTGACGTCAGCGTTCCGAATTCGATTTTGCGTTCGAATTCGTTGACTGCCGCTCGCCGCTGACTCCACGTCACGTCTCGAAGCTCGAGCCCGAGCTTTGTCTTCAACCTCGCAACGCACGAACACAGGAACGCCGCCGCGTTCCTTTGCGTCGTTCGTCGGAGAGGAAAGCTCCTCGCTGTCGTCGGATCTGAGGAACGGTAACAGGGGAAGGGGATATGTAGGAGAAGAAGGCTTCATTTCATCGGTAAAGCTTACAAACTCCTCACTCGAACGCCCGCCGGCGCCCCCATCCCTCCCTCGCCGGTCGTCTCTCTAGACGCCGGTTACATTCAATCTGTTTCCCTCATCGGAATCTACGTACCGACCTTCGCCCCTGGCGGCATCAGAGCCCTGCTCTGGAAGAGGCGACGGCGCCCTCGCCGTCGCCGGTGGAGTCGCTCCCCGGCGCTCCTCTGTGTGGTGTCGCCCTCTGCCCACCGATCTCGTCGCCGTCAAGCTTCTTATAGAGAAGCTTCGCCGCCTCTGCTCCATCTGGTCGCGTGGACCACGTCTCCCGTAGATCTTGCCTCAACGAGCTCCGCGTCTGTCGCACTCCGCTCGCGTCGTCTCCAGCTCCGCGTCCTTCGCGTGAGGATTCCGTCCGTGCCGCTGGAACCGCTCGACGCCTCCAACCGCGTTCGTCGCCCGCGTCGTCCGCCGCGAACGTCGCCCGCGTCGTCCGCTTCAATCGACGCCGCTGAGCCTTGCCTTGAAGCCGTCCGAGTCTCCAGCTGACGTAGCCGTATCTCGCTTCGTCCGCGCGCGCCTGCACGCGGCTCGCGACGATGCATCGCGTGTTGACCCAAATCGGCTCCGGTTGATGCGTGGGTGTGGGCCTCTGCCCAATCCACTTTCTCCTCTTGCCCCGGGCTTTGGGTTTGGGCTTGTGTTTCGGGCCTAGGCCGGACCGCCTGAACCGGGCCCTAACAATTCTCCCCCACCTGATTTGAACATCGCCCTCGATGTTCTATGCAAGTTGAACACTGGCCTTCCAATGTTCAAAGTCCTCCATCCTCTGATGAATGTTTGCTGCACCATGCTTATAGCAACCTGCATCAACAAACTTGTCAAGGACAATCTTGCTTCACCATATTTGCTGAACTCAGTTGAACCTCGATGTCCCTGACACCGGCATCGACGCCCCTGGCGCCGGCATCAACACCCCCTGGTGTTGGCATCAATGCTATGCATTGGCATCAACATGCCCTGGTGTTGGCATCAACGCCCCCTGGGGTTGGCATCAACACGCCTTAGTGTTGGCATCAATGCTATGCATTGGCATCAACACGCCCTGGTGTTGGCATCAACATGCCCTGGTGTTGGCATCAACACTCCCTGGTGTTGGCATCAACACGCCCTGGTGTTGGCATCAGGGCCCCTGCCCTGGAAGAACGACACTCCTTGTCGCCGGTGGTAATGGTGTTGCCTCTCGGATCCTTCTGATTCACCTTGCTGGATCATTTTAGGCTCTGATACCTGTTGTCATGTCCCGGTCGGATCGACCTAAGAATAGCGCTTAACCGTTGTCTCAGGGCCGTCCGGCGGAACACCAGAACGTAACTCTCCCTAGGGTTTCCGGCCTTGAATTAGAAACCCTAATCTCCCCGAATAATTTTTATCCCCAAATACAAGATCGCACGGAGAAAACCCTAACCCCAATTTAGAAATCCGGCAAGAAACAGAACCCTAAATTAAATACCTCCTCTGATTTTGACCAAAGTCAAAATTATAACGTTGCTGGCGTCAGCGTGACGCCAGCCCTCGATTTTTTGCCGCCGTGCGTAAATTACCGTTGCTGACGTAAGCTTGCGTCAGCCGCCCAAAATCGCTTTCGCCGTTTGATTTTGCACGCTGACGTCCGCCTGACGTCAGCGTTCCGAATTCGATTTTGCGTTCGAATTCGTTGACTGCCGCTCGCCGCTGACTCCACGTCACGTCTCGAAGCTCGAGCCCGAGCTTTGTCTTCAACCTCGCGACGCACGAACACAGGAACGCCGCCGCGTTCCTTTGCGTCGTTCGTCGGAGAGGAAAGCTCCTCGCTGTCGTCGGATCTGAGGAACGGTAACAGGGGAAGGGGATATGTAGGAGAAGAAGGCTTCATTTCATCGGTAAAGCTTACAAACTCCTCACTCGAACGCCTCCCGGCGCCCCCATCCCTCCCTCGCCGGTTGTCTCTCTAGACGCCGGTTACATTCAATCTGTTTCCCTCGTCGGAATCTACGTACCGACCTTCGCCCCTGGCGGCATCAGAGCCCTGCTCTGGAAGAGGCGACGGCGCCCTCGCCGTCGCCGGTGGAGTCGCTCCCCGGTGCTCCTCTGTGTGGTGTCGCCCTCTGCGCACCGATCTTGTCGCCGTCAAGCTTCTTATAGAGAAGCTTCGCCGCCTCTGCTCCATCTGGTCGCGTGGACCACGTCTCCCGCAGATCTCGCCTCCGCGAGCTCCGCGTCCATCGCACTCCGTTCGCGTCGTCTCCAGCTCCGCGTCCTTCGCGTGAGGATTCCGTCCGTGCCGCTGGAACCGCTCGACGCCTCCAACCTCGTCCGTCGCCCGCGTCGTCCGCCGCGAACGTCGCCCGCGTCGTCCGCTTCAATCGACGCCGCTGAGCCTTGCCTTGAAGCCGTCCGAGTCTCCAGCTGACATAGCCGTATCTCGCTTCGTCCGCGCGCGCCTGCACGCGGCTCGCGACGATGCATCGCGTGTTGACCCAAATCGGCTCCGGTTGATGCGTGGGTGTGGGCCTCTGCCCAATCCACTTTCTCCTCTTGCCCCGGGCTTTGGGTTTGGGCTTGTGTTTCGGGCCTGGGCCGGACCGCCTGAACCGGGCCCTAACAATAGGAGTAGTTTGGTGGTTAGTTAATTAAGAAGTAATATTTTAGTGGGTAAATTAGTATTTGCAAGTCTATAAAATGCTTGAGTTATAATGAAGACAGATTTGAATGAATGAAAATATTGTAATTATTATTTTTTGTATCTCTTCTCTCCTAAAACCCTTAAACCCTAAACTTAAGCCCAAAACTCGAAACCCTAAATCTGAAATTCGAAACTCAAAACCTGAAACTCTTAAACTATAAACCCTAAACTCTTAAACCTGAAACCCTAAACCTTTAAACTCTAAACCCAAAATCTAAAAATCGAAACCCGAAATGCGAAACCCGAAACCTAAACCTTAAACCCTAAACAGGAAACCTTATACACTAAAACTCTAAACTCTAAACCCAAACCACTAAATCATAAATCCTTAACCCTATTGGACTATGTGAGTGCATTCTACTTATTTCAAGATTTCTAACGCCGCAAAAATCGCATCAATCCGACTTATAGATCAAAAGTTATAGCCGTTTGAAGTTTTCATATTTTTAATTATTTTTTATTTTAATATTTAATTAACTTTATTAATTTACTTCTATGCCACGTGGACGCCTGTGAGGTGCACGCATGGCGAACCCATGGTCCGAGAGGGGGCTTCCGCGTGGCGCACAGAGGCGACAGCGTGGAGTAAGCGTCGACGTCAAAACAACGCGTGTAGCTGCGTCATTATGGCGCGAGATTCTTTTTCCGCGTGGCGCCAGGGGCTTCGTCCGCATGGAATGAGCATATTCGTGCAAGCGTGGCGCGAGCGGCTTCGTCTGCGTGGCGCATTCAACAGCTTGGCATGGCACGTGCGGCACTGCCGCGTGTGGCGAGCTGTGCGATCGCATGGCGCGAGCTGCGCCGTCTGCGTGGCGCGAGCTTTGCCGTATGTGTGGCGTAGACGGCGCATCAGCGTGGCGCGAGTTGCGCCACCCAATTGAATTTTCTCTCCTGCTTCTTCACACAACATTGGTGATCTACACTTTCTACCATAGAGTGCTTCAAACAGTGTCATTTGTATAGCTGAATGGTAATTGTTATTGTAGGCAAACTCCACCATATACAAATAAGATTCCCAGGTCTTACCAAAATCCACAACACATGCTCTAAGCATATCTTCCAAAGTCTGAATTGTCATTTCAGATTGTCCATCAGTCTGGGGGTGAAAAGCTGTACTAAAATGTAACTGAGTACCCAAAGCTTTTTGTAAACTTCCCCAAAATCGTGAGGTAAATCTAGGGTCCCTGTCTGAAATAATACTAACGGGTATTCTATGTAACTGAATAATCTCCTTGCAGTAAATACTAGCCAACTTATCTAATGCATCAGTTTTCTTCACAGGTAGAAAATGTGCTGATTTTGTCAAGCGGTCTACTATTACCCATATAATATCATATCCTTTTTGTGTTCTAGGAAGACCTGAAACAAAATCCATTGTAATTCGTTCTTATCTTCACTCAGGAATAGAGATATTCTGTAAGACACCAGCAGGTCTCATATGTTATGTCTTAACCAATTGACAAGTTAAACAACTTAACACATATTTTGCTACATCTCTTTTCATACCTTGCCACCAATATACCTTCTTCAAATCTTTATACATTTTCTGGCTACCAGGATGTATAGCAAATTGAGATTTATGAGCTTCACTAAGCAACTCATCTTTCACTAGGTGTTTCTCAGGTACCCATAATCTATTCTGAAATCTCATTACTCCTTGAGAATCACAAGTAAGTCCAGATATCTTACCAAATTCCATTTTCTTCATTAAAGCTTTCAATTGACTACTTTCACTCTGAGCTTCCTTAACGTTCTGCATAATAGCTGAACCTGCCACTAAGGTAGCTATGTATCCCTTCTCAGTACAAGTTTGAATTTCTAATCCCAAGTCAGATACTTGGTTAGCTAGTTCAGACTGAACTATCAGTAACTGTGCTAACATACCTCTCGATTTTCTGCTCAGAGCATCTGCTACTACATTTGCCTTACCTGGGTGATAGTTAATAGTATAGTCAAAATCTTTCAAAAATTCCATCCACCGTCGTTGTCTCATATTCAGTTCTTTTTGACTAAACAAGTATTGTAAACTTTTATGATCAGTAAATATCTCAAAGGTAATTCCAAACAAATAATGCCTTCACATCTTTAATGCAAATATAATAGCTGCCAACTCTAAATCATGAACAGGATAGTTTCTTTTATGATCCTTCAGCTGACGAGAGGCATATGCAATTACCTTACCATACTGCATCAACACACCACCTAATCCTTGACTTGATGCATCTGTATATACAGTAAATCCACTGTCACCATCAGGTATAGCCACACTGGTGCACTAACCAATCTAGTCTTGAGTTTCTGAAAACTCTTTTCACATGAATCATCCCAAATAAATTTTTTTCCTTTTCTAGTCAATTTTGTTAAGGGCGTAGCAATCTTTGCAAAATCTTCTACAAAACGTCTGTAATATCCAGTTAACCCAAGAAAACTTCTAATTTCTTGAACTGTCTGTGGCCTTTCCCATTCAGTAATAGCAGAAATTTTCTGAGGATCCACGACCACTCCTGCACCAGAAATCACATGTCCTAGAAATAATACATTTGATAACTAAAAATCACATTTACTCAATTTACCATATAACTTTTCTTTTCTGAGAGTTTCTAGAACAGCCCTCAAATGTTCTGCATGCTCTGCCTCACTACTAGAATAGATCAAAATATCATCAATAAACACCACCACAAACCTGTCCAAGTACTCAATAAATATTCTGTTCATCAGATCCATAAATGTGGCCGGTGCATTTGTCAAACCAAAAGGTATCACCAGAAACTCATAGTGTCCATAACGTGTTTGAAAAGTTGTTTTCGACACGTCTTCAGCTTTGATCCTCAGCTGATGATACTCTGATCTCAAATCAATCTTTGAATAAACATTGGAACCCCTGAGCTGATCAAACAAATCATCTATTCTGGGCAATGGATACTTATTCTTAATTATAACTGCATTTAATTGTCTGTAGTCAATACACAATCTCATTGATCCATCCTTCTTCTTTACAAGAAGTACTGGGGCTCCCCAAGGTGAAACACTGGGTCGTATAAATCCCTTGTTCAGCAAATCTTGCAATTGCTCTCTTAATTCTTCTAACTCCTTAGGCGCCATTCTGTATGGAGCCTTAGAAATAGGAGCAGTCCCTGACTGTAACTCAATAGCAAAATCAACCTGTCTCGTTGGTGGCAAACTAGGTAAATCATCAGGGAATACGTCAGTGAACTCCCTGACCACAGGTATCTGATCAATAGGAATACTAGATTTCTTCTCATCGCCAACAATAGAGAGCAGATACCCTTCACATCCACTACTCAGAAGCCTTCTAGCATGCATTGCTGAGATCATTGGGGCTACCTGACCAGGTACTCCGATAAATTTTCACATAGGTCCATCTGGAGGAGTAAAAGTCACAATATACCTACGACAGTCTGCTATCGCATATTGGGCAAACAACCAGTCCATACCCAAGATGATATCAAAATCGGAAAAGTCTAAAATCATCAAATCCGTATGAATAACTCTTATCTCCGAAATCCAATGGACACTGACTGATTGCCAAATAAGATCGTGTCACACCACCAGCTGGCATGAACACAGTCAGATCATATACTGCCTTTGTGGGTCTTAGTTTCAATCTCGCCACAAAGTCATGAGCGATAAAGGAATGCGTACTACCCGTGTCAAACAACAAACATGCAGGAGAACTATAAACAGAAATAATACCTTGTAGGGTCGACTCTGGGGCTCGTCGAACATCCTCCTGACCGGTCGCATATACACGGGCTGGAGCAAGAACTGGTGGTGGCTGCATATCTCGAGCCTGCTGAAATGGCTGTGATGGTGGTCGAAATTGTCCCGATCTGCCTGGACATCCCCCACGTCTAGGCACGACATGTACCGAACTCACTCATTCACTATCGGAGATGAGGTAAATTACCCCCGCATCAAGAAGCTTCAAAATTTCCTTTTTCACTACTTCTTTCAGGTTTGGGTTAAGTCGTCGTTGTCCTTCGACAGTGAGTTTACATTCTTCCTCCAGAAATATCCTATGCATGCAAATGAAGGGGTTAATACCTTTGATGTCCTCCAATGTATATCCAATAACATTCTTATATTTTCTAAGTGTATCTAAAAGTAATCGAGTTTGTACCTTACCAAGATCTGCGTTTACTATTACCAGTAAAGTGGAATTTGAGCCCAAGAATTCATACCTCAAGTTATCCGGTAATGGTTTAAGTTCAATCTCCTTGACATCTTTTACCGTGGTAAATGGTCCTTCAGAATTAGCTTCATCTTCTTTTACATCTTCGGAGAGGCATTCCTCCAAGGGGTCAGGGTCGTCGATAGTAGTGCCTGTGCTGCTGGACTCATCCTTCACAAGATCTACGCTATAGCAGGTTCCTGCAAAAGAAGGGCGCTTTAGGCATTCAGAAATGTCAAAATCGATAACGTCCTCACCGACATTCAACGTGAGATTCCCATTTTTTACGTCAATTACTGCACCAGCGGTGGCCAGGAAAGGTCGGCCAAGAATTATGGGAAGTCGGACATCCTCTTGCATGTCCAACACAACGAAATCAGCCAGAATGAAGAAGTTACCGACTTTGATCGGTACGTCCTCTAATATGCCCACCGGGTGTCGAACCGAGCGGTCGGCAAGTTGCAATGAGATACTTGTCTCCTTTAGTTCCCCCATATCTAACTTTTTGCAGATTGAGAGCGGTATAAGACTGACACTAGCTCCAAGATCGCATAGAGTGTCATCAAAGCTCATGTTCCCAATCTGGCATGGGATCGAGAAACTGCCGGGGTCTTTTAACTTAGGAGGTAGCTTGTCCTGAATTATGGCACTACACTCTTCTGTCAGTGCCACGGTTCCTTGAACTTCTAATTTCCGCTTATTGGACAATATTTCCTTAAGGAACTTCGCATAAGATGGCATCTGTGCAAGGACATCAGTGAAGGGGATATTGATATATAGTTTCTTGAGAACCTCTAAGAATTTACCAAATTGGTGATCGAGTTTCGCCTTCGCCAATCTTTGCAGAAAAGGGATAGCTGGCACATAAGGGGGTGGTGGTGTGTATGCCGGTCCCTTATTCTTCTCTTGTCCAGCATCAGGTCCTTCCTTGTTGCTTCCCACTACGGGTGGTGATAGCGTTGCTCTGGGGTTGGCCTCGGGTTTTCCCGGAAGTCTCCCGGGAGGTCTAGGTGATGTCAAGGCTTGTTGTGCAATCTGGCTTTCAAGCATCTTCCCATGCATGGTTAAAGCTTCAACTTGAGAAGCTAGTTGTTGAATGGCCTTATTCATGCGCTCATTCTGTTTGGACACTTGTTCAATCTACTTGGCTTGATTAGCCATAAAACCTTCGAGCATGGATTCCAGATTTGACTTTGGTGGTTGAGGTGGAGGTTGCTGCCTTTGTTGCTGGAATCCTACTTGTTGTTTATACTCGGGTTGTTGTGCCGCATTGTTGTTCCGGTAAGAGAAATTTGGGTGGCTCTTCCACCCAGAATTATACGTGCTTGAGTACGGGTCATGTTGTGGTCTCGATTGGAAACTATTGAGAGCATTCACTTGATCCGGTGTAGAGTCTCCAAAAGGAGTAGGTCCTAATTGGTAATCGATTGATGTTTGCCCTGACGTAGAACCATTTTCCCAAGAGACACTATTGACTGAGGTAGTGGTGGAATTCAGTCCCCATGTATCAAATTTGTGCGCCAAAGAATCAACTTTGGCGGCTATGGAGGTTAAGGCATCCAATTCAAATTTACCACTTGCCTTGGGTGGTCCGGCTCTCTCAGTTGACCACTGATGGTGGTTCATAGCCATGTCTTCTATCAAATTCAAGGCTTCATCAATTTCTTTGCTCATTAGGGCGCCACCAGCTGCTGCATCAATGGTAAGTCTGGTATTGTAGTTGAGACCACTGTAGAAGGTATGGATAAGAAACCACTTCTCCATACCATGATGAGGGCACATCATCTGATATTCCTTGAAGCGATCCCACGCTTCACATAATGACTCGTTGTCCCTTTGAGCAAAATTAATGATCTGAGCTCTTAATTGGGCCATCTTGCTTGGCGAAAAATATTTAGAAAGGAAGGCTCTAGAAAGTTGCCCCCATGTCGAGATGGATCCAGAAGCGAGTGAGTGCAGCCAAGCACGAGCACGGTTCCGCAATGAAAATGGAAACAATCTCAACCGTAATGCGTCATCTGACACTCCATTCATCTTCAGTGTGTCGCATACTTCGAGTAAGATTGACAGGTGCAGATTCGAGTCCTCAAGTGGCAAACCTCCGAATTGATGCTGAGTCACCATGTTCACAAGCGCCGGCTTGATTTTAAAATTATTTGCCTCAATCGGAGGCCGAGTAATACTGGTATGAAGGCCTTGTGCGTTTGGTGAAACAAAGTCTCTCAGAGTTCGGCGGTTATCCATCTTGAGTCTTTCAAGAGATTCCTTGAACTGAGTTGCCTTGGACTTAGCTTTTCTACGTCGCCGGAAGGTCTTCTCAATTTCAGGATCGGCAGGTATTAGTTCTCCCGACCGTAGAGTCCTACGCATAAACCAAATGAGTTCAAAGGCAACTTTCCAATTAACAAAAAGATATGTAGTTATTATCAAGTATATAAAAGAGCTTAACACTAAATAACTAAAAGCAAGTAAACTAAAAGAAAGAAAAATGTCTAGTCTAGAAATAACTTAACCGTGACGATATTGATAAATTTGGTCCCCAGCAACGGCGCCAAAAACTTGATAGCTGTTCCGCAAGTATACGGACTATCGAAGTAATATAAATGTATCGATCTCACAGAGACCAAATACCAAGTACCGATTGATTAGATTATCACAAGCTAGATGATCCTTTGATGGTTGTGAAAAGGTTGCTAAGATATAAAATTAGGCTAAACAGTAATAAAGCAAGGTAAATAAAGTCGAAAGCAAAGTAATTGCACAACGCAAGGTCTAAGGATGAATAGGATCAGGGCTAAGGTTCACCGCCTTTACGCGCTATGCGTGGATTGATAACAATATAGAATTTCCTTTTTGAGTCTTAGGGCAATCCCAAATGTACGAGTCATCCTCTCTCAAGGATGCAACAAGGTGCTTACCCCTGCCAAACGTCTACCGTCGTAGTACGCCTAGTGGGATAAACCCAATGAACGCCGGATTGTGTATACCATCACATCATTTGTCAAGTCGTCTCCTCTCGAGGATGCGAAGAGGTGTTTATACAGTTAAACGTCTACCATCGTAGTACGCATAACCGAATAAACCCAAAGGGTGCAAAATGGCATGCACTACCCGTACTCAACCAACTACTCTCCCAACTACTCTCGTATCAAGATTGAGGTACTCTTGCCTAGGGTTTCTAACATCCAGACGTGCCTCTCGACCTTACCGGACATCTAAGAGCATAAAGCTAACAAAATGCAACACTTCATTCATTTGGTGCAACTAGGCATGATAAGACAATTTAGGGTTCATAAAATAAAACTACAATCCACACATAGAGCATTCAAGGGGCTTTCCCTAGCCCTGAAACAAGATTTAAGCTACAATATCCATGTTCCAAAGCAAAGCATAAATCAATCTGATCGATACATCCATGGTTAACAAAGGCGATCAAGTAAGTGGAAATAAGAAAACAAGACTCCCTCAAGAAGGAAGAAGCCGCCTGAGAAGCCTTCTTCTTCCTCTGATCGGTCGTCCACCTCCTTCACGCTCTCGCGTTGAAGGGTTTTCTTCTCTCCTTTGCTGCTCAGCCGCCGCCTCTCGTGCGTACGTGCGTGAATCTCCCACCGAATGAATCTCCCCCCTTTTCTGTTACGTGAATAGGGATTTTTGTGTTTTTTTTCCTTTCTCTCTCGTTCGAATTCCTCTTCTGCCCTTTTGGAGCCCTCTATCTGGCGTGGATAAGGCGAGGGTCAAAATCTGAAAAAATCGGCATCAGACAACACAAAAGTCACGGGGTGTGATTCCGGTCGCTGGGTGGACCGTGGTTCTTATCGAGAATACAGATTTAACTGAAAATAGTCGCATTCCCTCACTTTTCCCCTGAAATGAAGCAAAATAACCCAAGAGTGTAGATTCCGAAGATAATGCAATAATTCCATGTAAATTAAGTGTAAATGCTAGAATAGTGAAGATATAACAGTGGAGATAACATATAAATTCCTATATAAAAACTACTTAACAGGGCACCATGCGCATTTGCTCACATGATGTTTTCCGGAAGTGTCAAATGTGTTTTAATCATTAGAATCTCAGTATTGGTGTAAAGCGAGCCTAAACACTAAACCCTAAATCCTAAACCCTAAACCCTAAACCCTAAACCCTAAACCCTAAACCCTAAACCCAAACCCTTAACCCCTAAACCCCTAACCCAAAACCCAAAACCCTAAACACTAACCCCTAACCCGTAAACCCTAAACCCTAAACCCTAACCCCTAACCCCTAACCGCTAAACCCTAACCCCTAAACCCCTAAACCCTAACCCCTACCCCCTAAACCCCTAATCCCTAAACCCTAAACCCTAACCCCTAACCCCTAACCCCTAACCCCTAACCCCTAAACCCCTAAACCCCTAAACCCTAAACACTAAACCCTAAACCCTAAACCCGAAACCTGAAACCCAAAACCCCAAACCGCAAATACGAAGTAAGGTAGTGGTTGATCCAAGTTGGCCTTCGCATTCCAAAAGGGGATGATTAAATGGCAAGGCATTCAAAAGTGAGAACCATGGAGAAACGATAGCAGATTTCTACAACTACTAACCGAACCGTGATCCCAAATCCTATCACAAACCGATTAGAACGGTTTGGCTATATTACAAACTGTTTCCGAACCAAAAAACTGATTAACCGATCATTCACGGTTCGGTCCCCAAATCCTATCACAAACCGATTAGAACGGTTCGGCTATATTACAAACTGTTTCCGAACCAAAAAACTAATTATCCGATTAACCCGTTTTTTGGTTCGGTTAACACTTAACCACTGGTTTTTGGTTAACTGATTAAGAAAAATCTTTCTCTAGTAATATTAAATATAAAATATATAAAATACTAAATATATAAAATATTAAATATATAAAATACAACCTATATTATATAATTAATTTTTAAATTGTATTCAATAGGTTTTGAACCATGATTAACTATTTTATAAAGTAATGTCTAACCATTGTATTAGATGAACAATCAATTTGTAAACTTAGGTTATATATACATATATTCGGTCGGTTCGGTTAAAATTTTTTCCCCAAATCGTAACCAAACCGAATCATAAATTTATAAGCTAAAAACCGATCATGAACCGAACCGATCCATTTGGTTAACTGCCCGTTCGGTTCGGTTCGATCGGTTAACCACGGTTTTTTAATTTTTTTGAACACCCCTAGCAACTACCCCTGCATCTTCGAGGAGCTTGCAGGAATAAATTATTGCATCTATATTCTTCCGCTGGCTAAGCAGCTTGCTCTTCAAGCTCATAGATCTTGAAGGATCAGCGAAGCCCTGATCATGATGGACACAGATTCTAGTTGTCTACTAGTCCCGACCGATGAGTGCATATAAATCTTGCACTGTATCACCGTCAGAGTTCCTAAGATCTTTCTGCTAAAGGATACATCTGATTGCATACCATTTACTACTGTAAGAAGTCTTCTTCTGCCGGTTCGCAAAGTTTCTGCTTTACGCTTCTTTTTATTCCATGAAACGCTTCTAGGCAACATTCGAATTTGTAGCATCAGAACACATCTTCGAGTTTTTAAAATTAACACACTTGTTCCATCTTTAGTACATCAGTAGTCCAGAAAACATGATCATTGAGCATACAATGCTGTAAAGAGTAGAAAAAGGAGATCTTGGTATCATAAAGTGATAGATATTGGTAGACAATTGTGCTAATTTACAATATGATGAAGCAGGCATATGTTCCAAGTTGGTCTCTCTCCTACAAATGTCAGCATCATGTCCTACCCACACTTCAATTTCTTTTTCTTTATCTAGTGAAATCTTAAACGATTAATTTGAGTTGAAATCTAGGTGATGCTGGCCTCCTGGGTGTGGGCTTCATGCACAAGCATCTTGTGAAACCAAATTCAAGGCATAAGAATATAGCATTATCCTAGTCATACCTAATGCTTCCATCATGCCGTCAATTAAGAATAGACTAACTCAGTGTCTATTAGTACAGAAAAGGAGCCAAACAAATTGCGAAATTCCATGTATTTTATACAAATAAATAGATGTTCAGTATAGAACATGATCATTGAGCATATAATGCTGTAAAGAGTAGAAAAAAGGGGATCTTGGTATCATGAAGTGATAGATATTGGTAAATAATTGTGCTAATTTACAATATGATTGAGCAAGAGACACGATTGTCAATTCAGAATAAACAATGAGAACCAATCAGGAAACTTACTTCGTGTTTCCCTGAGAAGAACCAAATCCAGTATCAACTTATTCCCTGCAGCTCACTTCCTATTCAGACCTTGATGAATACCAACCTAAATCTGGTATTATAGCATCTCTCTAATAAAATCAAGGTTCAGTGTGTCACGAACAATGAGAAAGAGCCCCAGCATCACAACGACCAAGATTCCTGGTGACATAATCCTCTGCTCCACTTCCCGTGGAATCTTCCTCCCACCTCTGGCAGCCTCCACCAGAATAAGTGTGAGGGAGCCACCATCAAGGGCCGGCAATGGCAAGAGGTTGATCACGGCAAGGTTAAGATTGATAACGACGGCAAACTAGAACAGCCCATCCGAACTCGATTTTGCCACCTCGGCGCCAACCGCGATTATTGCAACAGGACCCGATACCTTGCTCGCAGACTGGGAAAAATTTAAGAAGGTTTGTTTCAACCCATCCAGGATGGTGGAGGTTAATCCCTAGAACTCTTTACTAGCAAACACTGTGGCTTCAGCTAAATTTTTTGCCCGGACCTTGGAAAGCCTAAAATTCGGCGACAACTGAACTCCGATTCTCCCAGTACCATCGGCGCTCTCATCGGGAATCACAGAGAGTTCCAAAGACTGAGTCCCTCCCCTAGCCACCTTCATTGCAACATTCTTGCCCGCGTTCAGCTTGATGATATCGACGAGATCCGAAAGAGAGGGAGCAGTAGCTCAATTGATCTCGAGAATAATATCTCCGGGAAGGAGCCCGTCACGGGTGGCAGCCGAACCGGATCGGACCTCGGGCACGAGAAGCCCGGGCAACGACTCTTGCACAGGGAGGCCAACGCTAAGCACCTGGGCAAAGATGATCAGATAAGCGAAGACGATATTTGCGGCGACGCCGGCAGAGACCACGATGATGCGGTCGAGGATGGGATGGTTTTTGAGGAGGTCGACGTCGTCGGCCGGGATGTCGAGGGGGAAGGCGTGGAGGGAGTACTCGATGCCACCGGCGACGAAGCTAGCGAGTACGGGTCCGAAGCCAACAGCAAACTTGCTTACGCGGATGCCTTGGAGTGTAGCGGCGAGGAAGTGGCCAGCCTCGTGGACAAGGATGATAGATGCAAGCACGGATGCCGCCTCAATGACGGGCTGGGCACCTTCGAGTCCACCAAGAACCCCAACAGCTGCACGAGGAACTCCTACTTCTCGCTGAGCGTACCGCCGCCGATGCCAACGGTGGTGGGGAAATAAGAAGGAATGGATAGAAGTGGAAGACGGGGTGATGGATCTGACGAAAAGGGCTTGAGAAGAAGAGATGACGAGCCTGGGGATGCGAGGAAGGAAGAAGGCATGTGTAGAGGCCGAGAGGCTCATCATCAGAAAATAGGCAAAGATGAAGCGCAAAAGAGCGAGTGGATAATTCACAGCGCGAGCGGATGACAAACGAGATGATCACTGAGTGGTTGACGGACATTAGGGAAAAGCCCTCATACCTATTTTATTTTATGAGCTAAATGGCCTGATAGGTTCATTAATTCAAGCTAGGAGTCAACAAGATTAAATATAAAATGATAATAGAAGGCCAGATATCCGTTGCGATGGTGAGGCCATGATCTTCGACGATAGAAGCACCCGAATAATGAAATTTGAGATTTAATGGAGTAAATTTATGGGCATACATCAATTCTACATATTCTTCCCACACTGACAAATTTTCACATTAGGCTGACATCTCACACCCACATTAGGATAAAAGAGAGTCATATGAATGGTGACTGTGACGCTGGACGTCGGATATTGCGACAGAATACTTCACCAACAGGACGCTAGAAAAAAATTTTTAGCATCATTTCCTCAAAAGAAAACACACGCCTTTTTAAAACATTGAGCAGTTGTATATCAAGGGCAATTGAACAAATCAAAGGGCACCACCATCAAACTTGCTATTCAATTGATTCATATCAAACACAAATCAGATCATGTACCTTAATTATTGTCTTTGAACATTAAACAATAGAATATTTGTCTTGTTTCCACAAGTAACAAATATGGATATCTTTTTCACACAATCGTCCACTCTGCATCATCCATGCCAGCTGACGTAGGAGACGGTTCACCTGATTTTGCAGGTTTTCTAGAGAACAAAGATGTTCGTTTGTCAAAAAGGTTGGAGAGTACATGACCCTGTTTGGCTTCTGATTTCTTATCATCCTTTGGCGTTCGTTTCCACAATGCTTGCTTGTCCTTACCAACAAAGTTTAAGTTGGGGATCTTAAATCGCTTCTTTGAATCTCCCGTTGCCGTTTCATCAGGTTGCTCTATTGCCCTACTAACTTCTTCAGGTTTAAGGACTATGGCCTCTATGTTTCCGTAAACCTAAAAGAAGCATTCGCAATGCCACTCTGGTAAGGAATATTAACTACACAGGAGAACACATAGGATATTACCTTGCATATGTCATCCAACTTTTCACTCGAAATGCCACTCTGGTACAATAGATGATGTAGTCTTTGCACTCGTTGTATAATTTGGTCAGGTTGTTATCCTCGGGAAGGATAGATTCTGCTATTAAAAGGCCAGCACAAATCTGAAATTCACCCAATACGGGCTAAATTATCAAAACTGTTTATAATTGGAAAGCTAGCTTAGACTATAGAGCGGATTAAGGAATAAGGATCACCAAATAATGATCTCATCTGATTGATGCTACTAGTGTTTATGAGATACCATACTTTATATATTATCTATATATATTTCATTTCTACCAGTAACAGTATTTTTGTAAGGGAACTACTAAATTCGATAAGGTTCATCAGATCACTTAAAACTCATGGTGCAAGGTGACATATAGATGGCAAAGAGCAAACATACTTAGCCATCACATTTAACATATCAATTGTGCATCAAATGTCTAATGATTGTATACTAAAATTTCATATAGATAAATACATTGTACCTGCGCATATTGTATTAGCAATTTATCAAATAGATAAACACATTGTACTTGCACATATTGTAGTCCATGTTTCTACCTTATGTTGAACTGATACTATCAGGCGTACTACCTGTTAATGCAACAAGTTCTAAAAAATTGATTTGAGCATTAATCAATATTTCCCTATAATTTGACCTACATGTTTCATTCAAGATCAGACGATGTACTCCTATTCAATATTGATTAAATTGCCTATAGTACACATCAAAATTACGATTTCAATAGATGCAACACAAAAAATATGTTACCTCATTAAGCAAGCTTGAGAGCTACCATGTAAACGAGCTTATAATAGGAGAAATTTTGTTCAACCAACTCAGTAATGTTACACGAAACTAGTAACATGTCATCTAATACATTCAATGATAGCTGAACACAGGACGAAACTCATGCATATGAATCACACTAGTGCAAGCATAAATAATCATGTCCCCGAAAAAGTCGAGCTACGAAAATGATCATTGATCATAACTGACATTAGGTAACATCAGATAATTTAGTCAAGGTCAGCTATTTCACGAAGTTAGCTGGCCTTCAATAATGTTAGCCATGACTGATCAACAATGGCAACCAACAACTCCATCCAAATTGGCATTGATAAACCACAAAGTACATGTGGATAATTTGCACACTTGGTATGCCTCATCAATAGATTATTAAAAAAGCTTCCATAAGCTTCTAGAAAATTGATATGCTGTCATAGAGAAGAACCATAATAGAACTTAACGGCCAAATGAGTTTGATAATATTAACTTAAGCCCAGTATTTAAAATTTTGATCCGAACTGGACCAAAATTTTCGATTTGTACCGGTCTGAGATGGGATCAGTACAACACCGATTTCAGTGTAGTATCTATTGGTTAGCATGTTTTCCAGTAGCATAGTGTTCAATACGCACTATTCATACCAGTCCAATAGCTAATCAGACCGAGCTGCCGGACCGGTTTTTAAAACCATGCTTGAGCCTAAACATTTTATATTATGGCATATTAGACTCATCAAAATAAAGGGTTACTTCCTTACTAAGTCGGATAAAACATACCCTATTCATTTTCCTGAAGAAAACGTAGCTTATTCATTGCAATTAACATTTGTGTACAGAAAATCAGTGTTTCAAATTCAATTTGGATATTGAACTAGTAGGCCAAGGTTCCTGGTTAAACCAGTCTAGCTTAATGATATATACTTGATATCAAAATGATGTCATTCATATTTTTTTTACCTTTAATAAGATAACACAAAATAATCTGCAAATAGGGAATTGCAGAAAACTAGAAGGTTTAAAGTTAATGCTACAAGGAAAATTAGTTAGATAATATGACGCCATAATAATTATTAGCTAGTCAGCAAAAAATAAAAGGCTAATGAAAGACTACAATGTAGATATATGTGAGTGCAACGTCCATATATCATTATTTAGCTTATGCTAGTAGGCTGTGTATCCTCCCTATCTTCTTCCACATTCTTTGTGTGCTCCCTTTGTCTTTCTTTGCCCCTTGTCTCCTTTGCTTCTTACTCTTTTTATTTGCTTTTCTAGCATGATTCTACAACAATATATCATTATTTTCTTATAGGCATATTAGAAGCATTTCCTCCCTTTTGCCACGTTTAATAACTATATTTTCATTTATTTTGATGATATTGTGCAATTGAGAATTTCATTCATTGTTTCTTGGCTTTTCTTTCCTGAGTCGAATTTTAAGCCTTTATTCAGGAAAGAGAAAACAGGAAGGGAGGAATAAATTTTTTAAAATTTTGTTTTATTTTTTAGAAACAGAATTAAAAATTAAGGAAAAATGAGTTGAATATTAGAATCTGTTTTTATTTTTAATTATTATTTTTTTCTAATTCTCTTAACATGCCTCTTCAATTACGTAGCTTATAGGTCAATGTCTGCACTAATGAACTTTTAAAACTTCCAATACGTTCTTTTCCTTTGTTTAGTTGATTGCTTTCCCTAGTTATTGCCACATTAGAATATATTTCTTGTTTAGGTTTATTGGTTCTTGTCTCGCAGGTTGTTAGTTTGAGAACATGTTCTTACTAAACTAGTCTTTACTTATTCAGTTTATTTGATCTAATATCTTACCTCTCAAGTGTCTTTGGTCTGTCCCTTTGTTCTAGAGTTTTGCATGATGTGAGAAGAGTGGGACATGAATAATTCTAAATGACGTAGATAACAGGATGAATGATGTTCTTATACCATTTTTCTCATTTTGTTGATACCTGTCTTGTCTGTTTTGATTTCAAAATGAATTTTCTTATACCATGTTGTATTGCAGTATCTCCTTGCGCACAATATTTAGAGAAAGACATGGAGGTAAGTTGTTTTTTTTCTTTCGTCAAGCTGTTTACTGATAACTTTTCATTCTGTTATTTATCCCAAAAAGATTTATTTTTAAATGCATTCTCGTTGATCTAGGGAGAAAAGAAGGTTATTGGCATAGACACGATGACCACCATCTTGGAAGCAGAAATAAGCACCGGGGGAGGCTTATGCATGCCACAAAAAGAAAGAGTTATGTATAGACCCCCTGAGAGAAAATCTACTTTAGGTATGTGTGCTCCTTCATCATGTTTCATGGTAGGGAATGTGTCTACATGTTCATGCATGTTTAGATAGTCAATAATGCCTAAGAGTATCTCTATTAATATCTTTGAGGAAATGCCATTGATAGGTCTGGATGTTCTTGCACATGCAAAAAGAGGTGATAAGCAAGACACGGGCTTTAAAATTCCTGCTCAAAGAAAAACCATGGCATGGCATTCAATAATCTGGTGGAAGATGAAAAGAGTGGCTCCTTGGGAATTGAAGAATCCAAGGATGATTCACCTTGTGGCACTCGAGGTCATGCCTCTAGGAGGTACCGGGGATATTCTGTTGAAGATAATTTATTTGCAGGTGAGTTGCCTTTGTCAATTTTTGGTGAAAAATGTCGTATTCCCTATGAAAGTTAGCTTATCTCTTGTTTCTGCTTCTTTTCCTAAAAAAATAGCAAAATTATATAGTTGAAATCAATATGATATGACAAATGTGATGGCACTTGCAGTTGAATTATATTTATCAATGTTCTGTTATAAATGTTATGTTCCCTATCAAAGTTAGCTCTTGCTTTTTCTTTTCTTTTCTTTTTTTTCTCTGAGAAAAACTACCAAAACTATTTCGTTAAATATCAATTTCCAGAACTAATTTGTTTGAAGGCTTTTTTCCCCATACCCTCACTAATGTGCTTGCCATTTCTTATCTTCTGTTGCATTTAAAACAGAGTTTTGATTTTGTCATTTTTAGTTTTGGGTACCCAACAAGGAGTAGCAGTGAAGAAATATTTTATGTGGGCGTCAACCATGCTTGTTAATAACTGAATAGAGATCTGAAATAAGTTTTTTTTTTTTTTGTTTCAGAGTCTACTATAACAAGTGATAATGAGAGTGGCCAAACCTTTCGTTCACGCCATGCAAATGAGATCCAACATCTCGAGGTGGGTTACTTTTGCAAGATCATTTCCTTGGTTTTGAACGTTTAGTTCATTTTGCTTCTCAACTAACAATCAGCTTGCAATATTTTTAAGAACAATTGGCTTTAGCTCTATAGTTATACTTGTACGCGGACTGGAGATTGTTGTACTTTCAAAAACTTTAGCTTCTAGATATTGCAAGAATGTCATGTGGAAAGAAACTCGCCCGAGCCTTGAGACAAGTTCTTTTATCACATAGATCTGTGGAAAAAAATAGTTTAGATAGAGACGCTTATTCTTTAATAGCTTAGATATGGTAAGGAACTCAGAATACTGGAAGTCCTTGAGATAGAATGACCAGCCAATGAAGTAGTATAATTTTGGATGATTCTGTCTTAGATAAACACATTTTGCAAATTATTTTGAGCGCACTATAGTAACATTCTACCAAATCAATTGTCTATTTTGCCCCCTATGAAAAAGACAACTGGATGAAACTATCTCAGAATTGAGATAACCATAAGAACACAAATTTGGAGGCCTAAACTCTCTTGCAGCTAAGAGTTTAAATTATTTTTAATACAGTACAACATTATTCTACAGATTAGTAGTCAATCTTCTGCTGGTTTGATTTATCTAGCATGTACCGAAATGTGGGAATCCAGTTAATTAATTCATCATGTTCCTTTTGATGGGCACCTGAATTGACATGTATAGCCGTCATATGAATAAAGTGATGCATTTTTTAGTTATTAAACAGGTCTGTTGTACGAAATACAAGACTTTATATTATTATTGTTGTTGTTGTTATTATTAATATTAGTATTATTATAATAACCAAATGAAATGTTGATTATGGGAACTCTTTTATCCCCTTCACCATATTGTTGTCCTTTTTGAATTGAACTGTTGATTGTTGATTATTTGGCTTAATCAAATGAATTAATCTTTGGTATCTCATGGTTGTCTGCTATTTTGAATTTGTGAAATCATACTATACTTTCTTGCTTGTTTCAAGGTCTCTACCTCAAGAGGCTCTCGGAGCTTACATTCTTGCAGTTCAGATAATTATGAGAGGAATGAGAAACAAAAGAATAATAGGGGTGAGCATGGTAGTCGAGATAAATCTGGTAGATCCAGGCATAGTACAGACTATAGCAGGAAACGGAGTCGGCATGTACATACATCAAGGTAAGGCTTTTTCCTTTTTCAAATGATGGTTTGCTCTTTAAACATAATTGTTGTTTGATTATTTATGTCAGCTACACTAAGGCTTTCCATTTGTGATTTCAGTAAGATCATATTGGTATGATGGGAGATGGGAATGGGAAGACACATCCGTCGAGGTTCTCGAGATACCCCTACTGTCTCAAAGACACAGACCTTCACCTTCACCAATGCTAGCAGGTGCCTCACCTGATGCACGTCTGGTGTCTCCATGGTTGGGTGGTTATACACCTCGTTCTCAAGGTAATTGATATAGAAGATATTTTGGTAGTGTCTACTTTCTTTCCAAGCACTTCCTAGCTTTATTTTGGCTGTCATTAGATGCTTTGCTATGAAAATGACGACTTGGTGCTACAGCTTCTCCATTGGACAATGTAGCTCCATCTCCAACACCAATACGTGCCTCTGGATCCTCCAAAAGAAGTGATTCCTCTGAGGGAGGGAAACATCGCCTACATTTTAATGCCTCTGCAGGTTCTGAGGTAATTATTGAGTTTTACAGTATTGATATAATGTCTATAGAATATTATATGGGGATATTAATAAACTGATAGAAGTGTACTAATAATTAAAACTAAGTCTTTGACCACTTACGTTTCATTTTTATTTAAATACTCTCAATTGGAAACCACGAACCAATACAGCTAGAAAAACAAATACTAAAAAAACAGTTCATTCCAAATACCAAAATGAATACTGGTTCTGCAACCAATTTGTATATTTTAACCTGTTTTTTGCATGATTGATGTTATTTGTTTGGTAATTTACTTTGTACCTAGAACGAAAGATCTAATAATGTGGCTATCCCATGCTATAAGAGATTAACATAATCTTATGTCGGATCTAGTAAATTTAATATGATCAATTATGCTATACTTTGATTGTCTCTTCTTAGAGATTATGGACAATCATCCATTCACCATGATAAATAGGAAAATCTTATTGGTCTTCTTTGATTTGCATCTTCCCTTCAAGGTTGTTATAGGAACATATACTGGATATAAGGATCTTACTGATCCTATAACCCAAATTTGCCCAAATGATTTGGAACATGCATGGTTACTTAATGGTTGTTGAATTAGTTGGATCTTTAACTTGTTTCAATTGAATAAACTTGACGATTAAGTTTCAAGTCCTTCGAATCCTAAATTATTGAAATACTTAGAGAAATATAATACATGTCTTTCATTTTCTTGCTATTTATATGGCCTCTATTGAACCAATAATACTTTAATGCTATCGCCAACCTATTTTTGATATTGCTAGTGCCTCTACCATTGGTCTCAAAAGTGCATCTCACCTCATAGTTGGACTAGCTCTACACTAATTATATTGCTACCACTTTGCCTCATCCTGTTGTCAACTGCAAGTGCACGGTCTATCGCGTAATAAAAAGTATCGATCCCACGAGGACTAGGGGTCAAATACTAACTGATCAGTTGTTGACACAGATTTATATAAAGTTTCATGTGTCATTTTACTTGTGGAATCATGCTTATTTCACGACTTTAAGCCTTACAATTGCCTATATTTGGATACATTTATGGAATCTACACTTGTTTCGGTATTTTCACGTTTTCAGGTCAAATTGACCACATAAAGGGTAGATTCTGACACTTTGGTAGCAGAGGAGCTCATCCTAACTCAAGATGATCCTAACCAGGAGTTTTCGGATTCATTGAAGTCTTTGTTGGAAATCACGATCGGGTCCCGATCAAATTCATGCTCGTGATCGTAGCTATGCTTGGAGCTGAAATCGTCAAATCACGACCGGGTCACGACCAAATTCTCGCTCGAGATCGCGGACCCGTCTGTTTCGAAACCGCGATTTTAACCCTGTTTTCTTCAACCTAACCCTAGGGGAAGCTGGGGGGCACTCAGGTCCTTTCTCCCCCGTTGACAAAGGAACTCGGAGCAGCTTTTCAGAGGAGAAATCGGTGCATGCAATGAGAACTTCATGGAGACAGCAAGAAGAGCAGGCTTTGCAGGGCATGGAGGCTGGCGGCAGGCTCAGCTTTCGGCTGAGCAAAGATAGCAGCTGGAACACTTTTGACAAGGTATGGGAAGGAGGAGAAAGCGCAAAAGGGAGAAGCATAAAAGGATAACGGGAGGAGAGGATTAAAGGGGGGGATCGATCGGAGGATTCGGAGCAGGAAACACATACGAGAGGGGGCTGCACTTGAGAGAAAGCCACACCAGGGAGAAGGGGGCTGCGCACCTGCATCTATTGAAGATCTTCTTGCATGAGCACCTCAGAAACAAAGTTTGTAAAGAAGATCTTGCAATTACATTCAATTTGCTACACTATTTGTATAACCTTAGCAAACTATCATATGATCTTACCTTCCATTTGTAATCGCTGCATAAACCTACACATGTATGAGATGTTTACTATTGTAGTTCACACTGTTACCATGAACATGCTTGGCAAAACACCCAATCAGGATGTGGGGTTAGCTCTTGACGATTTATTAGTTGTGATAGTTAGATTTACTTGCTAAAATCCTTGCTTGACCTAGTGTGCATGCTTTGCCTGTGTACCCGGAGGAATATGTTCGACTTTTAAACCCTCGAGTGAGGTTTGTAAATCAACTTTTCTAGAAGTTTACTTGCTTGCATGACTGTACTTACTTGGAGGATTAAAGAGAGCATTATTCCAAAAGGTGCGCTTGAGCCTTGAGTTGCAAAGGCGAGGTTTGTTAATTGGATCTAGAGGAGCAAACTTGCCCCGCTAGACTGTACTCACTTAGGGAAACACCTTAGTGAGGTTTGTTAATCAGATCTCCGGAAGAGAAAACTCGCTCGCAGATTCGTACTCGTTCATGTAACGGTAGGAGTTTAGACGCGTCGGAGAGACCCCAGTCCGACCACACGTCCGACCCACTTGGTTAAGAGTTTATCCATTCCGTTTGTACGTTATCCCTACGCTACCCGAGAGGGGGGTGTTTGAGTCTTTAATCACCTCAAGTATGGTTCAGCATCTCTAGAAGGGTAAAACCTCGCTTGCGGGTCTGTACGTATTTGCAAGGATTATAAGAACCTTGGACGTTGTGGAAAGACACTCGTTTGACCACACGTTAGAACCTTACGGATTGGACTGGTAATTTAGTTCGAAGAAGCGGACGAGATTATTGGTGGGGAAGGCTACCTATGTGACAAGGAAGCTGAGTCCCTTGAACTTGATAGGACATTAATAATAAATTTTGGCTATTCAACTATAAGGAGTCAAGTGGTGAACTCATATCCTGATACATCTCCTCATTATAATCCTCTCGTGTGATTTCCTTAGTTTACATTCATACACTTTTAATTATTTTGTTATCTTAAACTTCACCAATTTCGACTTCGTCTAGCTAGTCATTTCGAGATCTGTCGGTACTTGCCAGTTAGTCCCTGTGGGATCGATATTTTATTACTTCGATAGACCCGTGCACTTGCGGGTAACACCTACCTATACCGATGGGTGCTATCATCAGTCAATCTATAGCTAGGCAAGCAAATATGTATGGGAATGTTACTAAATTCTAATGCAGGAAAGTAAACTAAAGCTAATCTAGAGCAAGCAGAACAGAGAGCAAAGCTAACGAGGTTTTAAACTTATGAGAGAAGTTCGGGGTATTGGGTTTCACCACACTGAAGTATGAAGAAATATTAAAGCTTGATATTTTAATTATAGTTTTACCTGTGTTCTCAAGGTAATCCTTCCTATGGTACAGACACGCTCCCTCTCAGGACACGGTCTGGTGTCCGACTTAACCCAAGTCTCCTACTCTCGTGGCTTACCGGGTTAAGTGGACCCAATGGGTTCTATGAAGGATTAGGGTTTCTCGGGTGATTTCGAGTGCTCTCGTCAAACGAAATCACCAGTCCAGTCTAAGGGATTTCGATGATTGTGGTTCACCTCTCAGTCCATCCCACAACATCTAAAACATGTATACATATGGCCAGTACATAAACATGAATGAAAACTTCCTAGGCATGAATAAGAACAAAGATAAATAAGAGAAATATATAGATCAAGTCATAATATTCAATATCTTACAATGGGCTACGCCCAAAACCCCGAAAAGAGAGTTAAGCTATCATATACATCGTGAAATACATAAAATCTCTCATAAAAGTTGATTCAAACCGAAGGGAAGGGTAGATCCTTGATGGAAGAAGGTCCAACACGAAGATCCACGTCAGAACGAAGGAAGAATCGCGTCAGAACAGTGTTGTCGCCCAGAAAATTGCCCTAAAAGCCCTAGGTCTCGCCGTTTCACCTCATTCTCCTCAACCGCTTGATCAAATCCTGTGATTCTGGTCCCAAAACGTGTGTAGCTAAGTTAGGAAGGTCTCCACAAAATTTTTGCAAATTCCGCTTCCAGAATAGAAAGTTATGGGCGAAAAACTGGGCGCCTGTCGTGCAGTTCGCGAGACAATACACGGCCGTGCATCCATGCACGGCCATGCCCGTGTATTACTCGGTGGCCAGAAAACTTACTGTTCACGGCCGTGCATGGATGTACGGTCATGCCCGTGTACGGCTCGGTGAAGCCTGGGATAGTCAGATCATGCACGGTCGTGCATGGGTACACACCCATGATCGTGCATCCTGTAGAAGACTCTGATTGGGCTGAAATTTTTCGTGTAGCTCCGTCTCATCATGAGGAATCGTCTCATATCTTCAAATCTTCTAAATTCTACCAATTTTGAGGCAAAATACCTACATTTCAATTAAACAAAGAAAAAGTGAAGATTCTAAAGAATATGAAGCATTTAAGCAATTAAATGAGACAAAGTGTGCATTTTATTCCAAAATAATAACAGAAATGAGTCACGATATATCATATATTTGCATGTCATCAAAATACATCGTACTTAAAGTTTTGCTTGTCCTCAAGCAATTGAATTGTCTAGAACACAGTGATGACATGGAGTAGGGAATCTCAATTAGCTTAAAGTGGTCTATTTAGGTTGTAGGTTAATCACAACAAGTCTTCGGGTTGTAATGCAGTATGGAAAGCAAATTAAACCAATTATCATGAATGCAATCTATATTAGAGTATGCAAAGTTACTTTACCAAAAACCTTTACAATACATTTCACATGAATGATATGATTGATCAAGCATTCAAACGGGGGGTGATTGTGCATTAAGTCATGGGAAAGATAGCATCAGTACCACATAGTCTCTATGTGGTGCCTTTTTTTCTTTATATATATATATATATATATATATATATATATATAGACAGTGCCAAGCTTTGCTTCGGTACCACTTCGGTACCACTGTCTCTACTTCTGTTGTAGTGCTATGAATAGTGCTAAGTGGAAGTACAATATGCAGTGTACAAGAACACTTCGGTACCACTATTATTATTTCTGATTCTCATGACAAGGTACACAAATGAAGTAGAGTTATGAAGCAAGATTCAATCAATCACTACACCTAAGATATATGTCAAGGATAAGGTATAATAATAAGCGCACTCTGCAAGATCGTACCAACAATGAATTGGGTTAATTAAATCAATCAACTATATTAAACTAAAGAATCGTATGTGCAACCAGAACCATTATAGATCGTTGGCAAATAAAAGTCGAGATTCTCATCCCAAACAATCAAGTAATCTTAGAACAATGCAATTCCGTAAGACAAAGCAAATAGCATGTAGAAAAGTAGGGTTTAGGCAAGATACTAAAGATGTTGATACAACTAACTAACAAAGCATGCAAGAAATAGAAGTGACAAACTTAAAACTAGCAAGAGTTGACTAAAGAAAATAAACAACTACAACGAAGGTAAACTACTGGAAAAACAGAAAGCTGACCAAGTGATCGGTGAAACTGATGATGCTCATCCCAGCGCCAACGAAGTCTCGCCTGAAGGTCATGCACAGACTCTAATATAGAGGACTGTACTCGTCCTTGGCGCTCAACCTCAGTCTCAAGATTTTGAATCCGGTCATTCCCTGCATCGACGAACAGGTGAGTCTCTTGCTAGGCGTCTCGGACAAAGCGGATCATAGTCTCTATGCGGTCAAGCTGGGTAGAAGGTCGCTGCAAAGGGGGTGGAGGCTCAGTCGCAAGGGGCACGTCCTGATCCTCGACTGCCTCAATCTCCAGTTTTGTTGCTCGCGGACTGTGGTGCGCGCGGGATTTGACAGTGGTAGCTTGACATCGCTTCCGGGGAAGACTAGACTGTAGAATTCTCTCTTTGATTATCATCCGCATGGAGATGCAGGAATCAAGATCAAGTCGGCTGTTTCCCCGGACTTGTTCCATCTGGTAGGGATGGATTCCTACTGCAAAAGCTAGTGGGGTAAGAAGTCCCCCGAGAGCAATGGCACCCTTCAGTGCCCTCGACACTTTCTGGAGTTGCTTGGAAAAGTGAAAGGCAGTGTTGAGGCGGACCCCATGCAGCATCGCCCATAGGAACTGAAGCTCAGATGCTCGAACAAGACCGTCAGACTCTCCTCGGCCGAAAATAGTATGTGCCAAGACACGGTGCACATATTTCACCACGGGGTTCCTCAGGCAGGTGGCTCTAGCTGTCCTGGTATCAAAAGGTCGGAAATCGGTCAAGTCAGCCCAAAAGTTGCTTGCTTTAAATTCAGTTGGTGTGAGTCTCGTCCCATCTATAGGAAATCCATAGATAGAATTCAGCTCTGTCAGTGTAAACACAAATTCGGTATTGTTGAGCCGGAAGGATAGGCTGCCATCATCATCGTCAGTGTGGATGCTAGCATGAAACTCCATGGAGGATAGGAATTCTAGTACAATGGGGATGTAGGTGGGGTAGCAGATAGTGAAGAATTGGTCCCAACCCACACGTTGAAAGAGCCATTGCACATCCTCGTAGAATCCCAGAGTGTTCAGCGTAGCATGATCCAAGAATCGTGTGGTCACCACTGGACGGCGTGAGAGGGTGGTGAGTTTGGCAAGCTACTCAGGATCTCTGCAGATGATTCCATAGGGAGTTGGAGAGCAGCAAGCGGTGGCTGTTGGACGGCGGCGGCACTGGAAGAGGAGGCTCGGTGTTTGGAAGTGACCTGTTTGCGTTGGGACATCCTGGAGGTGTAGGAAGGCGACGGGAAGGTAGCTGGTGTTGTAGAGGAAGCTTCAGAGGCGCTGGAGTCGAAGGAGGAAGGTCGGTGGCGGCGGAGTCACAGGCGGCGACCGGAATTAGTGCAGCAACGAACGGTGGCGGAAGATGCAGATCAACGCCGAAAAGTTGGGGGAAAGAGTCGCTGGAGGATGGGGAAGACGATGGAAGGTCGCCGGAGGTTGATCGGGCACCGGAGGTGGCCTATCTGGATGGCGGCGGCGGCGCTAGGGTTGCATACACGGGTGTGTACGCGGGTGTGCAGGCGTCTCTTTTTATAAAATGTCGTGCACGGCCATGTATCGATACATGGCTCAGCCCGTGCAACGCTCGGCCGAAGAACACATCTGAGTTCACTTACGATGCACGACCGTGTACATGCCTGTGTACGTCTCGGTGAAAGGCGGGTGCGGAGCTTGTTACGCGTCACGGTCGTGTGCGCCTTCACACCCTTGCCCATGCAGCTCCCGGCCATGTATGTAGGAGAGTTGACCAAATTGTGCACGGGTACGACCGTGCATGGCTCGGTGATTCCTGAAAAATTCAGAAAAAAATTCCATCAGCATGATACAGCTTAGAGAGCATAGATATGAAAGAAAAACTGAAAAACAACACTGTCTAAATGATGAAAATAAATAAGAAAGTAAGAGAGTGAATAAGAGGTTGGGTTGCCTCCCAACAAGTGCTTCTTTAAGGTCACTAGCTTGACCATCATGATGTTCATGGTGGATCTGGTGCGGCAGAGGCGAAGTAGGTGGCATGGAGCCTCTGTTTTCGTTGTCGCCCACGAATTGCACCTATTAAAATAAGCAGGAGATATAGAAGTTCCTCTTTAACTGTCTTGACAGAACATGGAATAACAGAGTAGTAAAACACATAAGCCTTCGCGAAGTCAATTAAAGTTTCATCTCCAAACAATCCCAATGTTTTCTTCTTCAAATTAACTCCCATGGCATCTTCAACTTGAAATGTCATAGCATCCATCTTGTCTCCTCTTAGACCAATCGAATTGTTGGGCTTATCCTCAAAATGTTCAGGAAAAGTTTTTGGGAGGAGCTCCAGCTTGCTTCTTGACTGTGCAGTACTGTCCTTCACCATCGCTCTGCTCTCCCTGGAACCTGAAAAATAGAATTTGTTGTTAATAATAGGAAGATTGAATGATATATTATGTCCATAAATGCTGAACGTCATTATTCTGTGCGGGACATCAATTACGGTTTTGACAGCGGCAAGGAATGGTCTGCCCAAAATAAGAGGAAAGATGGAGTTTTCGTCCATATCTAGAATCATAAAGTCTACCGGGATAGAGAATCCTTTAAATTGCAATGGTACATTCTCAGCGATCCCGAGCGGGTGAAGTCTAGAGCTGTTTGCGAACTGGAGAACCTGAGATGTTGATTTGAGATGTCCTAAGTTTAACTTCTTAAAGGTGACGAATGACATGATGCTGACCCCAGAACCCAAATCTAAGAGTGTTCGGTTGAGTGAAATGTTGCCGATCGTGCATGGTATATCAAAACTACCAGGATCCTCAATTTTGAGAGGTGGCTGGTTACATGCGGAATCTGTTGAGTCTTCAGCAACCACCATTATTGTTTCAGCGCCGAGTGCGTCAAGAGTCTCATGATGAGGCTCCTCTTCCTAGCTTTCATATTTTTTCCCTTCATCCCTCACGTGTTCGGTTTCAGATTCCTCTGATCGCTCACTACTACTCGTTGTGATGGCGTTGCACTGATCTCTCGGATTTGCTTCAGGTTGAGCTGGAAGCATTCCTGGGTGTCTTGACAACGAACTAGTTCGCTGGTCCAGCTCTGTGATCCGGCTTTCCATCATTTTTGAGTGAGTGGAGACAGAGTCCACTTTCATGTTCAGCTGGCGAATCTGCTCACTCACAAAGTCATTGTGCTTCATTTGAGTTGCCATGAAATTTTCCAACATTGACTCTAGCCTAGATTTCTGTGAAGAATCTTGTTGTCTTTGATTCGTAGATGAATGTTGTATTCCAGGAGGAGGCCTGAAATTAGAAGAGAAATTTTGATTAGAAAAATTTGCAGGAGGAACTTGCCCTTGGTTTAACCTGTAGGAGAAATTGGGATGATTTCTCAATTCTGGATTGTATGTGTTCGATTAAGGGTCGTTCTGATTCCTGAAATTTCCAATAGCGTTGACATGTTCAGAGGGAGTGCTCAAGATATGGCAATCATCAGAGGAATGTTCTGTCACTCCACAAACATCACAGGTCATAGAATTAGAAGTAGAAACATTTATAGAGTCAAATTCAGAAGAAAGTGAATTTACTTTGGCTACTAGGGAGTTAATCACATTCATATCAAATTTTCCTGAACTTCGAATTGGTTGGCTCCTCTCTCCTGACCACTGATAATGGTTGAGGGTCATGTCTTCAATGAATTCTATCGCATCATCATAGTTCTTGTTCATTAACGCCCCACCAACAGCAGCATCTACAGAAAGTCTGGTCTGGTATAGCAATCCACTGTAGAAGGTGTGAATGATCATCCATTTCTGTAGACCATGGTGCGGGCACATCCTCAGTAGTTCCTTGAACCGATCTCATGCTTCATAAAGGGACTCTCCTTCTCGTTGGGCAAAATTGGTGATTTGATTCCTGAGCTGGGCTGTTTTGCTTAGTGGGAAATACTTTGACAGAAAAGCCTGAGATAATTGTTTCCACGTTGTGATAGATGCTTGTGGTAAGGACTGCAACCACGCCCTAGCTCGATCCCTGAGAGAGAAAGGGAAGAGCCTTAGTTTAATAGCATCATGATGAGCACCGTTAATTTTCAGAGTGTCGCAGCATTCTAAAAAGATAGATAAATGAAGATTAGGATCATCAGTGACTGCTCCACTGAATTGATTCTGTTGCACCATTTGTACAAGTGACGGCTTGATCTCGAAGTTGTTAGCTTCGATGGCAGACTGCGATATGCTCGAGTGCACACCAGAGATGGTGGGTGCTGCAAAGTCTTTTAAAGAGCGGTTGGCTTCTATTGTTTGACTGTCAGAAAATTTCCCTTCAAGCTTTAATCTTTTCAAATTTCTTCTGACCAAACGGAAAGTACGCTCTATCTTCGGATCTCCAGGTACTAGTTCTCCTGTTCTGACAATATTCCTGGGCATAAACAAGTACCTTGAACAAAAGAGATTAGTAGCACCGCACCAAATAAAAACTACAACTAAAAACAAAAAGTAAATAAACAGAAAATAGATAGAATAAAAAGTAAATAAAATCTAACTAAACCTAGTCTATCAATCTTTTGATCGTGTTAATATTGGCAACCTAGTCCAGCTTGATATTTTAATTATAGTTTTACCTTTGTTCTTAAGGTAATCCTTCCTAGGGTACAGACACGCTCCCTCTCATGACACGGTCTGGTGTCCGACTTAACCCAAGTCTCCTACTCTCGTGGCTTACCGGGTTAAGTGGACCCAATGGGTTCTATGAAGGATTAGGGTTCCTCGGGTGATTTCGAGTGCTCTCGCCAAACGAAATCACCAATCCAGTCTAAGGGATTCCGATGATTGTGGTTCACCTCTCAGTCCATCCCACAACATCTAAAGCATGCATACATATGACCAGTACATAAACATGAATGAAAACTTCCTAGGCATGAATAAGAACAAAGATAAATAAGAGAAATGTATAGATCAAGTCATAATATTCAACATCATACAATGGGCTACGCCCAAAACCCCGAAAAGAGAGTTAAGCTATCATATACATCGTGAAATACACAAAATCTCTCATAAAAGTTGATTCAAACCAAAGGGAAGGGTAGATCCTTGATGGAATAAGGTCCAGCACGAAGATCCACATCGGAACGAAGGAAGAATCGCACCGGAACAGTGTTGTCGCTCAGAAAATCGCCCTAAAAGCCCTAGGTCTTGTCGTTTCGCCTCGTTCTCCTCAACCGCTTGATCAAATCTGGTGATTCCAGTCCTAAAACGTGCGTAGCTAAGTTAGGAAGGTCTCCACAAAATTTTTACAAATTCCACTTCCAGAATAGAAAGTTATGGGCGAAAAATCGGGCGCCTGTCGTGCAGTTCGCGAGATGATACACGGCCATGCCCGTGTACGGCTCGGTGGCTGGAAAACTTACTCTTCACGGTCGTGCATGGATGCACGGCCATGCTCGTGTATGACTCGGTGAAGCCTGAGATAGTCAGATCATGCACGGCCGTGCATGGGTACACACCCACGACCGTGCATCCTGTAGAAGACTCCGATTGGGCTGAAATTTCTCGTGTAGCTTCGTCTCATCATGAGGAATCGTCTCATATCTTCAGATCTTCCAAATTCCACCAATTTGAGGCAAAATATCTATATTTCAATAAAACAAAGGAAAAGTGAAGACTCTAGAGAATATGAAGCATTTAAGCAATTAAATGAGACAAAGTGGGCATTTTATTCCATAATAATAACAGAAATGAGTCACGATATATCATAGATTTGTATGTCCTCAGGAGACATTCAAATAATATTTTTTGATGTAATTCTTATTTTTATTCTTCTTGACTCTTCCTTTCTTTAATGTTTAATTTATTTTACTATATATTTTATGCTTTGGTTCCATGTCACTTGACCGGAGCTTAATATATTATTCTAACTACAATATAAAGAAGGCCAACGAAAATGTAAAATAATTGATTACAAACATATTGCAAAATCGTCAATACATAGAGCATGTTTATACTCTCAACTCGAGCTAGCACCACATGTGATGCATAACTTTCTAGATTCTAATTGCAATCTTAAAAATATCAAATTTGGGAGAGAACAACACTGTGTAGGATTCTCCAAGAAAAATAAGGTATTGCCAAAGGAACAATGATAGAAATCCAATGGAGACGTAACAAAAGAATAATCATGAACTCATACCTTATTATATCATTGTCATGTCTCAAGATATTCTAATATACTATGTCAACTATTCCACTACAATACTTGGCCTTTTAAGGATTGATTTTTGTTATGTTTTTTAAGAACGATTCATTGGTCTAGTTGGGTATTGGTACACAGACCAAGTCAGGATGTGACTAATGACACATCCATACATTTGAAACTCGAATGTGTCATTAGGCACTAATGTGGTCCAAGGTTAGTTCACCAATAGGGATGACAATTAAACTCGAGTTAGTGCCCAACCTTACCTTACCCATTTTTAATGAGTTTGGGTATCCAACTAGTTGATTCAGATGGGTTTAAGTTTAAAGCTATGAGCACTCAGACACTTGATACTCAATTAAAATTATAATTTAACCAAAAATCTTCCACCAACTGCATATCAACTATAAATATATAAAGATATTTTAATTTATATAAATATATAAAGAAATTTTAACTTATATAAATATATACAAATATTTTAATTTATATAAATATATGCAAATATTTTAATTTATAAAATTATATTTTGTTGAAGAATTTAAAACAAAAAGTAGAAATTATTTTTTTAAAAAAAATCAAGTACTATTGGGTGTTCGTTTAATGTTATAGGTTATCTGACTCGTTTTCGGATTGGCTTTAAGTATTGGATATGTGTAATCGGGTCAAGTTCAGCTATCAAGAAAAAAAATTAGTGACATTACTCATTGTTATTCCTAGTTGGTAATTTGTAACATGATATTTGCTATCGCCACATACCAACTATCGCATCTGATAGCTCATATCCTGAAAGGGTCAGATACTACTCAATCGCATATCTTGGTTTATACACACATCTTACACATTACCATAAAGTCACACATGACCAATAATGATATCAAAGAACAATACACAAGAAGGTCGTGTTGGTGTATATGCCCTTGGACCCATTGTTGGTCAAGATTATACTACTTGATATTGATATTTATATATCATTCTGGGATTGTCGTTATTATGCTATGTTTACATCTGCGATTATGTACATGGATAATAATGTCCCTGGAGACAGATTGTATCTGTGCTCAAACGGTGTGTCCCCGGTCGAATACCTGAGTGGATACGGGACAACTCTGGTACATGTGAGACTAGTATATGGGCTGGTTACGCACGGGGTGCTAACGCAGGCATATGGGTATGTCAGTGGTGGATATACTAGACTGACCTGCTGTGAGGCTTTAACTTAGTGTTATGAGTTAAGCTCACATGTGACAGGAGATGCATTGATCTCTCGACTTGAGGTCATTGACTCTTTTATATGGTTAAGAACATGCTTTGATACAACCTAACGTCTCGCCGTAGCAGGGAGGTCATAACGGTTGTCATTAGGTATGTGACGACCCATATGAGAAGATCAATGGACAGACATAGGATTTGCCCCTTCCTACGGGAAGCTTGATATCCACGGGGCCCCCCTATGGTTGCATGACTGAGAATGTATGGTCATACCCAGGTGAAAGTCTGATCTAGTCATGACCATGAGATTGGGTGAAAACAAAGTGGTGACACACTTTGTCCAATCGGATATCAGTTTGGCAAAGAGACTGTAATGCATCAGTATCTTGTTGCGATGATGAGGATGTCGATGCTGATATCCATTCCGAAGACTTGGGTAGCAGCGATGCATTGCTAGGTGTCACTCACTGCTTGTGATGACCTGAGTTCATCACTGCCAACGTCAGAGGAACCTACAGGGTCGCACAACTTGAAACTCGGGTTCTCGTATTGATTGAGCAGCCTAATGATCGAGTTATTGGATAACTCGGATCTTTTTGGGAGAATCTATCAGCGCCATTGTGCCTGATGGGATGGAAGAGACTTATTAGAGCTAACTTCATTTTTTGGGCCAGATGGGCCTAATGGGCCCTATAGGCTAATTGGGCCAAATGGGCCAAATGAAGTGTTAGCATGGAGCATGGACCAATGGGCCTCCAAGCCCAATGGGCGTGAAGCCCAGTTGGGGCGTGAGGTCCAGTGGGCTTGAGGCCCAATGGGCCGTCAAGCCTAATGGGTCATGACAATAAGTTGTTTGGGTCCAATAGAAATCATGAAAATTAAATACTACATTTAATTCCAGGAATTAATTCTGTATTTAATTCTGGATTTAATTATGTATTTAATTTTGTAATTAATTCTAAGTTTAATGATGAATTTAATTTTGAATTTGATTCTGAATTTAATTCTAAATTTGAAGAGTCACATCATTAATGATCATTATGAGACTTTATTTCAAGGTTTTAATGAGTCATTATGAGACTTTAATTCAGGGTTTAATTCTATAATTAATTCTGAATTTAATTCTACCATTAATAATGAATTTATTACAGAGATTAATTCTGAATTTATTTCAGAATACCAGAGGTCACCGTGATTTCTATATAAGGGCTAGAAGGGTTGAGAGGAAGGGGTTCTAGAAGAGGAGAAGTCTCCGAGAGACTCGCTTGGGGAGACTTCATTCGCAAGCTTGGAGCTTGGCGATTTCCCCTTTGAGACTCTCGCTTGAAGACTTGATTCGCAAGCTTGGAGCTTGGCGATTTCTCCTTCTTCCTCTCCTCTTGGCATTCGCAAGGTTGGACTTTGGCGAGTTTCCATCATCCCTCTCCTTGGCGCCTTCTACTTGTGAGTGGCGCAAGTTCTAGAGGAGGACTCCCAAGAGGCGTGAATCTTCTTCCCGAGGCTAGCACCGGGCGTGGAAGAAGAGAACTCGAGCGTCGGCTGTGTGCGAGACTGCAGAGGGCGAACATTTGGGTGCCTACATCGCATCCTTCTTCTTCACTGCAAGGTATTATCTCCTACACACCGTGTCGATCTCCTCGCAAGACTCGATCTTTTGTTTTTAGTTTTTTGGACTGGCCTGTTTCGGGGATTGCTTCCGCTGTGCTTACCTGTAATAAATTTAAAATGTCCGGGGTTTCCCAACAGTGGTATCAGAGCCATCTTGTGAACTCGAATGGTGTTTTATGCTTTGATTGTATGCTCACATGACATCTGAAATTTTTCAAAAATTTGCATATGCGCATGGATTTTTCTAAGTAAGAAAAATCGTAAGTTTTTCGTTCCTAACATTTATTCGATCTCTTTGGCTTTTCGCTTTCTTCACATGGTGGGATAGACCCATATGTGAGAGAAATAATTTCTCCCAACGCATGTAGGATAGATGTGGGACTTCTTGGCAAGTTAAGGATTGCAAGGGTAGGCGGCAAGCGTGCTTGGAGCATGCATGCGCCACTTGTAGACTCCCGAGAGAAACGAAAAATCCTAGATTTGTAAACGGACGTTGAGGTTGAAAGACAAGTTTTCTAAAAAACTAAAACTGAAGTTTTATGATTTCTTGAGCATATAGAAAAGCATTAGATGATTGTGCATCGTGTTGTAGTCATAGTCAAGCCCCTTGTATGCCTGTGATGTATTCTGTGTGAGGCCTGCGTGCCGCTTTTTCTTTTTGTTTTGTAAACACACAAAGAAGATTAAGGCCGCATCCCTCTTGAAGCTTACATCTTGACACATCAACCATGATGGCGCATCTTGCTTGGTGGCGCAAGTAAGGGCTTGGTCGAACCGTAGGGTTCGTGAGCTATCCCTTTTGGCACAAGCATGATGGCGCATCATGCATGGAGGAGCCATCAATGTCTTGGCCGAACCCTTGGGTTTGCGTGCTATGCCTTGATGTGGAGGACCTTGAAACCGCACTTAAAGATAAAGCTTAGTGGCGGCTTGGTTAGGTCTGGTTGGGGCTTGTCACCTAGGTCAAGCATTGAATATCCTTTGGCATGTGATGGTTCAATGTGTTGATTAGGCTGTGACCACATCGCTTGTTTACTATTTTCCACTTCTGCTAAAGCATGTCTGGTTGTGTTTTATTGTTTTGTTATCACTATAGGATTGCATGCCTGTAATGTTAGACAAAAGATAAAACTAAGAGGATGAGACCTCAAAAATAATATCAAGTCTGGAATAGCCTTCTGACACGTAGCCCTCGTCAAACTATCGATCGATGGTGTTGTGCATTGTTTCCACCCTAGTGGACACACTCATCTATCTTTAGGAGGCGTGTGGTGACAATGTTTTCCTCAGTCCAGTTAAAATCCTGGACGCGCCTTTGCAAGGAATTCGTTGGCCCTGGGCATAACGGTCAGGATAGACTTGACTAGTTTTTCATATGTGGTGGCCACGTGATGGAACTCTAGAGGCAGCCTCGAGAAGTTAAGGTTTTGTGTTGTTCCAGCCCTAGCTGGGCACAAAATGCTTGAACTGTCTTGAGAAGGGGAATTGTCAAGTTGCAATTAGCCGGTGCGCCTACCTTGGGATACATGCGTCACCTCGTGTAGTACATCCTGCCCTAGCGGGATGTGATGCCGTGTGAGGAACAAGGATCCCATCTCACTAGGAAATTTCGGATTTCCCGATTGACTTTGTGGGTTGTCAATTCGATTAAAATAGTGGGAGCCATAATCATTTAATGCAAGTCCAGATTAAATGATTCGAAGTAGTACTAATCTGCTATCTTGGTTGTTGTAGATCAATGGCTACGAACAATAGCAGATGGTCACTGCGATCTATCCTTGAAAAGGACAAATTGGTTGGATCCAACTTGATGGACTGGTATCGGAACTTGAGGATTGTCCTTAAGCTCGAGAGGAAGCTCTATGTTCTTGAGCAACCTATTCCAGAGCCACTTCCATGCTCGGCCTCAGCGGCTGAGAAGGATGCTTTTGATAAGCATCAGGTTGATACTTTGGAGGTTGCTAATTTGATGCTAACCAACATGTCGCCTGAATTTAGAGGGCAATATGAATCTAAGAGTGCTTTTGAGATTATTTATAATCTAAGGCAGCTCTTCAATGAATTGGTTGAGCTCAACCCTCCTAAAGTAATCATTCAGTGTAGTGAACCAAAAGGTTTGACCAAAGACCTGAAACTAAAGATGGAAAGGATCAGGAATAACAGGTGCTATTCATGTGGAGGGTCACCTCACATGTTGAAGGACATGGTGCGGCTTCAGAACGAGGAGAAGAGAAGCAGAGCTTCGTCTTCTGGCTCAGGTATTTATGTTACCGAAGTCAACCTTTCTACTTCTATGTCATGGGTATTGGATACCGCATGCGGAGCTCATATTTGTACAAATATGCAGGGGCTCAAGAAAAGTAGATCGGTGCGGCCTGGAGAGATTGACCTACGTGTTGGAAACGGAGCACAGGTTGCTGCTGTTGCCGTAGGACTTTTGACGCTCTCCCTGCCTTCTGGACTTCAACTAGAGTTAAATAATTGCTATTATGTACCTCCTCTTACCAAAAACATTGTATCTATTCCTTGTTTGGTAAGGAAATGATTTAAATTTGAAATAAAAGATGACTCTTGTTCTTTTTCATTTGCAAATGTGTTTTATGGGAAGGGTACCTTGTGCAATGGATTATATGTCTTGGACATGGATAACTCTATATGTAACATAAATCATAAAAGGATCAAACTAAATGGTTCAGTTGGTACGTACCTTTGGCATTGTCGATTAGCCCATATAAATAAGAATCGCATTCAACAACTCCATGCAAATGGATTGTTGGGTTCAACCTCCTTGGAGGAGTTTGATACTTGCGAGCCTTGTTTATTAGGAAAAATGACAAAGACACCCTTCACCAAGATTGGTGAGAATGCAGGAGGTTTGTTGGATCTCATACACAGTGATGTGTGTGGGCCATTCAGTAAACAAGCCAGAGGAGGGTACAACTACTTCATCACATTTACTGATGACTTCAGTAGATATGGTTATGTTTATTTGATGAGACATAAGTCCGAATCCTTTGAGAAATTTAAGGAGTTCAGACATGAAATAGAGAACCAGCTTGGTAGATCTATTAAGGCTCTTCGATCAGATCGTGGTGGAGAGTACTTGAGCGGTGAGTTCTTTGACTATCTTAGAGAGTGTGGGATTCTATCCCAACTCACTCCTCATGAAACACCTCAATGGGATGGTGTGTCTGAAAGGAGAAATCGTACCTTATTGGACATGGTTCGATCTATCATGAGTCATGCAACTCTACCACCCTCATTCTGGGGTCATGCACTTGAGACAGCTTCTCTCATACTGACTAATGTTCCATCTAAGAGTGTCTCCAAGATTCCGTACGAGGTATGGAATGGGAGACGGCCGAATCTCTCTTTTATTAGAGTCTGGGGATGTGTGGCTTATGTCAAACGTCAGGATTCTAGCAAGCTAGAACCCAGATCTGATAAATGCGTGTTTGTGGGGTATTCTAAGGAAACTAAAGGATATTACTTCTACTTTCCCAGCGAGAACAAAGTTTTTGTTGCTCGGGGTGCTGTCTTTCTCGAGAAAGAATTTCTCATGAAAGAAATCAGTGGGAGGAAGTTTGACTTGGACGAGGTCCAAGTGCAATCACAAGACATCGAGATGGAACCTGAGCCACTTGCACCGGTTGCTGGGCAACCAGAGGCTCAGACGCAGACCCTGCATAGGTCTGGGAGGATTCGTCGTGCACCTGAGAGGTACGGGTCACTGCCGACCCAACACGACGGGATCTTCATCATTGAAGATGAACCCAGGACCAATGATGAGGCGGTCGCTGGACCGGACTCTGAGAAATAGCTTGAGGCCATGAGATCCGAGATGGATTCCATGTCAGCTAACCAAGTCTGGGATTTGGTTGAGCTACCAGATGAGGTAAAACCTATCGGGTGCAAATGGGTCTTCAAGAGGAAGACTGACATGGATGACAACGTAGTTACCTATAAGGGTAGACTTGTGGCTAAAGGATTCAGACAAGTTCACGGAGTGGACTATGATGAAACCTTCTCGCCAGTTGCATGTTCAAATCCATTCAAATCCTGCTTGCTATAGCTGCATATCATGATTATGAGATATGACAGATGGATGTAAAGACAGCGTTCCTTAACGGGAAGCTGATAGAGGATGTGTTTATAACACAACTTAATGGTTTCATCCATTCTACAGAGGCCAATAAAGTCTGCAGGCTAAAAAGATCCATTTATGGATTAAAGCAAGTCTCTCGAAGTTGGAATCTTCGATTTGATGAGGCAGTAAGAGATTATGGCTTTGTCAAGAGCGAAGATGACGCCTGTGTATGCAAGAAATTCAGTGGGAGCTTGGTGACATTTCTGGTCTTGTATGTCGACGACATACTACTCATCAGAAACGACATCCCTAGTCTTCAAGCTGTGAAGACATGGTTGGGGAAGTGTTTCGAGATGAAAGACTTAGGGGAGGCCGCCTATATCCTAGGCGTGAGGATCTACCGGGATAGATCCAAGAAGCTCCTGGCCCTTAGTCAGAGTATCTACATTGATAAGGTCCTGGAGAGATTCAGCTTAGAGCAATCTAAGAAAGGATACCTTTCAGTGAGACATGGCTTTATTCTCTCCAAGAGCCAGTGTCCCATTACACAGGCTGAGAGGGACGACATGAGTCGAGTGCCCTATGCTTCGGCGGTAGGTTCGATCATGTATGCGATGTTGTATACTAGACCAGACGTGGCTTATGCTTGGAGCATAACCAGCAGATACCAATCTAATCCAGGTCTACAACACTGGGTGGCTGTAAAGAACATTCTATGTTTCTGAGAAGAGCTAAAGAATGGTTCTTGGTCTATGGGGACAGGAAGAGCTCAGTGTTCAGGGCTACACTGAGGCATCGTTCCAGTCTGACCCTGATGACTTCATATCGCAGACAGGCTATGTGTTCAGATTGAGTGAAGGTGCTATGAGCTGAGAGAGCTCTAAACAATCCATTGTAACTGATTCTACGACCAAGGCTGAGTATGTCGTTGCTTCTTAGGCAGCCAAAGAAGCCGTTTGGATTCGGAAGTTCATTTCTGAACTTCAGGTGGTTCCAACTGCTGTGGATCCGATTGAGCTCTATTGTGACAACAATAAAGCGATGGCACAGGCAAAGGAACCACGGTCTTATCGAAAATCCAAACATATTCTCAGTAGATTTCACCTGATCTGGGAGATCATTGATAGAGGTGATGTCAAGATAAGCAGAGTTGACACATACAACAATCTGGTAGACCCACTGACCATGGCTTTGGCGCAGCAGAAACGTGTTGGTCATACGAGGGACATGGGGTTGAGTTTTCTCAACAATTAAGTCTAAGTGCAAGTGGGACATTGTTGGTGTATATGCCCTTGGACCCGTTGTTGGTCAAGATTGTACTACTTGATATTGATATTTATATATCATTCTGGCATTGTCGTTATTATGCTATGTTTACATCTGCGATTATGTACATGAATAATAATATCCCTGGAGACAGATTGTATCTGTGCTCAAACGGTGTGTCCCCGGTCGAATACCTGAGTGGATAAGGGACAGCTCTGGTACATGTGAGACTAGTATATGGGCTGGTTACGCACGGGGTGCTAACGCAGGCATATGGGTATGTCAGTGGTGGATATACTGGACCGACCCGCTGTGAGGCTTTAACTTAGTGTCATGAGTTAAGCTCACATGTGACAGGAGATGCATTGATCTCTCGACTTGAGGTCATTGACTCTTTTATATGGTTAGGCACATGCTTTGATACAACCTAACGTCTCGCCGTAGCAGGGAGGTCATAACGGTTGTCATTGGGTATGTGACGACCCATATGAGAAGATCAATGGACAGACATAGGATTTGCCCCTTCCTACGGGAAGCTTGATATCCACGGGGCCCCCCTATGGTTGCATGACTGAGAATGTATGGTCATACCCAGGTGAAAGTCTGATCTAGTCATGACCATGAGATTGGGTGAAAACAAAGTGGTGACACACTTTGTCCAATCGGATATCAGTTTGGCAAAGAGACTGTAATGCATCAGTATCTTGTTGCGATGATGAGGATGTCGATGCTGATATCCATTCCGAAGACTTGGGTAGCAGCGATGCATTGCTAGGTGCCACTCACTGCTTGTGATGACCTGAGTTCATCACTGCCAACGTCAGAGGAACCTACAGGGTCGCACAACTTGAAACTCGGGTTCTCGTATTGATCGAGCAGCCTAATGATCGAGTTATTGGATAACTCGGATCTTTTTGGGAGAATCTATCAGCGCCATTGTGCCTTATGGGATGGAAGAGACTTATTGGAGCTAACTTCATTTTTGGGCCAGATGGGCCTAATGGGCCCTATAGGCTAATTGGGTCAAATGGGCCAAATGAAGTGTTAGCATGGAGCATGGACCAATGGGCTTCCAAGCCCAATGGGCGTGAAGCCCAGTTGGGGCATGAGGTCCAGTGGGCCTTGAGGCCCAATGGGCCGTCGTCAGGCCTAATGGGCCATGACAATAAGTTGTCTGGGCCCAATAGAAATCATGAGAATTAAATACTGCATTTAATTCCAGGAATTAATTCTGTATTTAATTTTGCATTTAATTATGTATTTAATTCTGTAATTAATTCTAAGTTTAATGATGAATTTAATTTTGAATTTGATTCTGAATTTAATTCTAAATTTGAAGAGTCACATCATTAATGATCATTATGAGACTTTATTTCAAAGTTTTAATGAGTCATTATAAGACTTTAATTCATGGTTTAATTCTATAATTAATTCTAAATTTAATTCTACCATTAATAATGAATTTATTATAGAGATTAATTCTGAATTTATTTCAGAATACCAGAGGTCACCGTGATTTCTATATAAGGGCTAGGAGGGTTGAGAGGAAGGGGTTCTAGAAGAGGAGAAGTCTCCGAGAGACTCGCACGGGGAGACTTCATTCGCAAGCTTGGAGTTTGGCGATTTCCCCTTTGAGACTCTCGCTTGAAGACTTGATTCGCAAGCTTGGAGCTTGGCGATTTCTCCTTCTTCCTCTCCTCTTGGCATTCGCAAGGTTGGACATTGGCGAGTTTCCATCATCCCTCTCCTTGGCGTCTTCTACTTGTGAGTGGCGCAAGTTCTAGAGGAGGACTCCCAAGAGGCGTGAATCTTTTTCCCGAGGCTAGCACCGGACGTGGAAGAAGAGAACTCGAGCGTCGGCTGTGTGCGAGAATACAGAGGATGAACATTTGGGCGCCTACATCACATCATTCTTCTTCGCTGCAAGGTATCATCTCCTACACACCGTGTCGATCTCCTCGCAAGACTCGATCTTTTGTTTTTTTTTTTTGGGACTGGTCTGTTTCGGAGATTGTTTCCGCTGTGTTTGTCTGTAATAAATTTAAAATCCCCGGGATTTCTCAATTGGTCAAGAGGATGGACAAGCATAGAAATTATATCAGAGTATGTAAGAACTCAAATGATTGAAAAGATTTGTCCACATAGTCCTGCAAATGCATTCAAAATTTTATTCAAGTATCATAATTTATTCATTACTAACTTTGTATTGAATTTTCTTTTAAATTACTAGTATTTAACATAATTTCATTCAACTCAAATTCATATGAAATAGTATTCATATTGTCTTATATAAATATAATGTTATCATCATTTTTAAATTATTATATGATCAAAATATTAGCATATTAGTAACTTTTAATATTTTTCTTACATAAACATACTACATTAAACAAAACTTTAATAAATATGAAATTGCCCTAGATATTTCATTAAATTTTGTTTTATCACATACTAACTTTTTCTAGAATGCAAATTATTAAATACAAAGATAATTATGACTTGACTTTAAGAAAAATAAATGAATTGATAACTAAAATTCTTAATCTTAAATAATATCATTAACATGTAGTTAAATTAATCTATATTACAATACAGATACATTCTTATTTTGATTAACTTAAACATATTATTATACATTCTTATTTTTATCTTGGTCTTTCTGTAAGTGAAAAATCACCTACTATGCATCAGCACATTCAAGGCTTAGTTTATTGTCTGATAGAAGACTGTTCTCCAACTTGAAATCTATTAAAATTTGTTCTTCTCACTGCACCAGTTGACTGCAATTACACTCTTGAGTAGTATTATCTTTGTTAAGATAGGCCTAAATTCATGCATGCGAAATGAAAAATTAGCATCTGTCGTGTATTTATCATGACATATTTCATTTCTTCATGGTTTATCTAAGATGTGGTACTTCTATGTAGTTTTCTGAATCTTGCTTTGATTTACTGTAAATTTCCACGATTTACCATGCTTGATCTTTTGTTCTCAAAACCAGCATGGTGAAGCTGATGAGAACTCCTTATCCACTTTCAAGTCTCATGAGATCACAGAAGAAATGCGCCAGGAGATGGAGTATGATGCTGATCGTGCATGGTAGTACTTCCATAAGGAGTCCTGTTCTTTGAATTAATTAAATCAAACTAATGTGAATTTATCTTGTATTTATTGGTCTGGCATTTGACCAACCAATTTAGCTGCATCATGCCCTTCACTTAATTGCTATATTCGACTCCTTTTTACTTCTAGAATTGACAGGAAGTGATTTGACAGTAGCCTGATATTAATGTTTTCTCTATCGTCTGGCGTCTGCCATTGTTTTAGGTATGACAGAGAAGAGCATAGTACGTTGTTTGATGGTGATAGGCTGATAGCTCGTCATTATTTGGCGGGGATGATGCTTCCTATCAAAGAAAAGAAGCGTCACTTGCAAAGAAACTGGTAAATTTTGTTACTCACTATTCCTCTTCTTGTTTGTTTACTTTAGTTCTAAGTTCTGCATATTAAATCTAAAACAACTCAGGTATCATTAAATAACAATGGCAACACTTTTGTTGGATTTTGTTATTATTGAGAATTGGAACTATGAAAATATTTAAGGATTCTGTTCATGCTATTGCATTGGTCAAATATATTGCAGTAGTCTGTCTTTCATAATCTACCACCGTAAGAATCTTAATTGCTACATGCTTTCAGCGATCTGCAATTGCCTTTAGGAAGATTATTTAACATATCATTGCTAAGAACTTTACTTATCCGTTTGATTACCAGACCTGCTATCCTCGTGGGTAATCCGTGACCTGCAGGCCTTTTTTTCGCTGCTATAGCATTGATAACCCTATCTGTCTCCTGTTTTTTAGTAGGAGGGAAGAAAAATAAAGGGAACAGTAAAGAGGAAAGTAAGATAAATGGGTGGGAAGAAAAAATTTTCTCACGTGAATATCACGTGATGACCTTAAGAGAAAAGAAGAGGGCAGCGGTGGTTTTCTAGCGAAGGCAGCCGCCGGCGTAGCTGAGGGAGATCTTTGGCGACCGGCGGCAAAGGAGCAGGTGGCAAGGGCCTCCGGATGGCGTAGCTGAGGGAGATCTTCGGCGCCGGCGGGGACAGCGCTCTCGGCGAAGGAGGCGGCGGCGGCAGGTAGGGACGACGTCGTGCTCATAGTGAAGGAGAAGCGGCAGCAGGCGAAGGCGGGGACGGTGTCTCGCTCGCGGCGAAGGAGGAGGCGGCAGCAGGCAAGGACGGCGTCGTGCGAGCAGCAGGCGTCGCGCTCACGCCCGCAGCGAAGGCGAAGCGGCAGCGGGCGGGGACGGCGCTCGCAACGAAGGAGGAGGCTACAGCAAGCAGGGACGGCGTCGCGCTCAGCATCAACGTGGATATCTGGAAGGGGAGGAGGGGGCAGGGACGGTGCTTGCGGCGAAGGAGGAGGCGGCAGCAGTCAGGGACGGCGTCGTGCGAGCAGCAGGCGTCTCTCTTGTGCTCGTGCGAGCAGCAGGCATCGCGCTTGCAGCAAAGGCGAAGCGACAGCGGGCAGGGACGGCGCTCGCGGCGAAGGAGGAGGCTGCAGCAGGCAGGGATGGCGTTGCGCTCAACTTCAGCGTGGATATCTGGAAAGGGAGGAGGGGGCAGTAGGCGGGGATGGTGCTAGCGGCGAAGGAGGAGGTGGCAGCAAAGAGGGACGTCGTCGCGTCAGCGTCAACATGGATATCGGGAAGGGGAGGAGGTGACGGCAACAAGCGGGGACGGTGCTCGCGGCGGAGGAGGGGCAGCAGCAGGGACGGCTTCGCGTTAGCGTCAGTGTGTATTTCTCTTTAAATCTCTCCGATAGGTTTCTTCTCTTTCTCCTCAGTTTTCACTTTAATAAAACAGGCCCTTAATATATTTGGCTAATCTTTTTCTCATAAAACTGGACTGAAAAATGAAATTCATTGGCAATCTTTCAACTTAGTTTATGCAATGCATTAATGTTGCCATGGGTGTTTGTCACTCCTATCCGCTGTCCTATTCAACATTTGCTTTTTCGCATAATTATGCAGACGAGGAAGGATGGAACTTTGATTGACCCTTGCTCAAAGTAAGAAGTTATCACAATTGACTGCTGATAATGCTCAGTGGGAAGATCGGCAGCTACTGAGGTCTGGTGCTGTTAGAGGGACAGAGGTGCAGATTGATTTTGATGATGAGGATGAACGCAAAGTCATGCTTTTAATTCATGGTAATGCTAATTTAATTATCTTTTCTGTGTGGTCACTTCATGATTTATGTTACTACGTCTCTCACTTCCACCTGAGCTTGTAAATGTACATCAATTTGAAGTAGGAGGATTATGGCTGTAATCAAACACTTAAAACAATTGTTGTCTAGAGTAATATTTTTTTACTGCAGGCAGTCAAGGTGTTGATGCATAGATTCTACTGGAATATATATGCTTGTATAATGATTTGTATATTGGATCATGGTATTAAGAATCACTCCATATTGCTTGGTAATTGGTATGAGTAGTGCATATCACTTTGATCTTGTATAGGGACGATACAAGGTTAATATCATATTATATTTATAATGTATTTTTAATAATATCATATTATATTTATAACGTATTTTTAATAATATCGACTGGTAGGTCAATACTATGTCAGTGTGGATTGGTATTACCGGTATTTAAAACCTATTGAATTTGAAAGCTCTAGAAAGGGACAAGTGGGAAAAAGTTGTGTTTTTATTTTGTTCTTTTTTCTATGCTGTCAAATTTGGTCTGAATATCACTGATTGAGTAATTTGGGAGAATAATAAATTATTTTAAATGAAGTGTTAAGAAAAAAGTCTAATTAATGATTTCTGGAAAGTGAAAGTGTGTTATTGTATAATGATGCTATTGTTTGACAACTAGCTCATACACTTGATGATGTGAGTCAGTTCACAAAATAGGATTCTGCACTTTCTCCTTGGCTACTCGACATTACACTGTCTTTTGTTCTTGATTGGTATGATGTGAAATTGCAACACACTTGGTGCCTGTTTATTCTATATGCTTTTTATTACCAAGTGAATATTCCTTCGCTATCTGGGTCTCGGACTATAATTCTTGTGAAATTACTTAGTAACTATCTCATCCTTTTGCAGATACAAAGCCGCCTTTCCTTGATGGTAGAGTAGTATATACAAAGCAAGCTGAACCTGTAATGCCTATAAAAGATCCAACATCCGATATGGCTATAATTGCACGCAAAGGCTCTGTGCTTGTTAGGGAAATTCAAAAAAAATAGAGCATGAGCAAGTCACGTCAACGATTTTGGGAGCTAGCTGGATCAAAACTAGGAGAAGAAGGGCACTACTAATTGGGATGCTTTTTAGAAAATGTACTGAATTACAACGGCAGACCTGCACGAGAGCAGGGTTTTTCTTGTCCCCATAAGATATGAACAATTTTTTGCGTTATGTATTCCTTATTATTTGTTGTTTAGTTATTTGAGTGATTGTGGGCCCACACCCTAAGAAAACCATCATACATTGAATATTTTGGTGAACTTGGACATCAAGGGCCACAGTTTATTGATTGTTTAGAAAAATTTTCAATTATAATGTGTGATTTTTCGTGAAGATTAGTTTATCTAATAAACTTGTTCTTTAAACTTGTGCAAATGTAACAGCAAAAAACTCGAGCTAGTCAACTGCAATGCTTATTGCTCTCATTGATAATATTATCGTACTATTGTTTCCTACTGGCAGGGAACCAAAGCCTATCAAAAGTTGCAATTTGCAGAGATATGTTCCTTTGTTTGATTACTATTTGTAAAACCGTGCATGGAGAATGTGAAGTATTTCCATTTCTTTTCAAAAGTGTTTTTCCCATATGGACGTATTCTAATAATCATGTGAATTGATGTTTACAGCGCAACAGATTATTAAGGATCTTATGATAGTTATACGCAACGCGAGTGTCCAACTGCATCATTGCACCAACATCCTTATAAAATCGTAAAAAGCTTTTTCGTATACCAACTGCTTCCTCGGAGTTTCAAGAGTATGCGACTGGGCAAGGCCTTGTAAGCTTGGGACTTCTTGTTAAAGAAATTTCGGTCATTGTTCTCTTCTCATGCAATATGGTTAAGTGTCAAGCACTCTATTGATAAGTCTGTCCACGTCAGCCTCGCTGACTCTATAAACGAAGAACGAGCTTGCGGCAGGGTTTAGACCACTCTTGTCCTCACCCTTAGCTTCCGTCTAACGTCTCTAGGATATCGGAAAATAATGTCGGAAGTTATCATCAGAAAAGAAGGAGATGACCGGAAGGACTCAGATGTAAGGGGAAAGTTTCACCTCTTTATTTCTCCAAAATAGGCTACATAAAATCCCTCACCTCTTTCTATGTACAAGATCTACACTTTTATATTCTCTCTCTTCATGTGACCTCACCGTCGCCGGAAACCTGTTAGGGACGCTGCTAGAGGTTGCCGCCTGAGAGAGAGAGAGAGTCGTTCGCAGAGAGAGGGGGAACAACTACCTCTGTTACTTCTTCCCTACTTTTGTGGTTCGATTTATCAGTTTAATCTAAATGGTTCCAACACAATGAATAGTCTTTCAGTCTTATTCATCACGTCTAGGATCAAGTATAACTCTGTCAAGTTACACAAGCAATGAACACAATATGGCTTAAATAAACTTAGATAGGATTCAAAAGCAAAGATTAATCATTCCATACACAAAACTATCAATGGGTTTACCTCGAATCCTGAAATGAGTTTAAGTTACAATATCCATAGTCATCACACAAATACATATCAAGACAAGTTCATACATTCCAAGCCGTATCAAATGCACCTAAAGATCAAGATTAAAGACTTCCCTAAACTATATTTTGATGCTTGAGGTGATCTACGTAGGTGATTAGCCACTACAGGTGTTGTCTTCTTTATTTGCGAAAATCCTATTTCATGCGTTCCTTCCTTTTTTTTCTTTCTACCTTCCTTTGCACAGTTTTATGCTCTCCCTTCCTCTCTGATGCCAACTCCCAAGATGGAAAGTCTCCTCTACAATTTTTAGCTGCCAGCAAATCTGTCGCTTCCTCAAGCTCTACAAATCTGGAAAATCCCTCTATCGTTTCCAGCCGCCAAAATCTGTAGCTTTTCTTTTCCTTGGCTTCTCCCCTTGCGAAAATAATCTCCTGCCAATCTCTCCTTTCGAACATCTTCTTCATCCCCTTTTATCTTCTTCCTCAAGGTTCGTTGGATCTTTCCTTGTCTCGCCGCAAATCTCTTCCCAAAAACCAGATCTCTACCTCTTCTTCCCCAAAATATGCAAATAACCTTATCCCTTGCTCCTCACATAACTCCCCTCATGATTAGGGGGTGAGCAAACGGTACCGGTACCGAAGTACCGTATCGAACTTTTCGGTACTTCGGTACTTCGGTACCGGTATTTCGGTACTTCGGTACTTCGGTACCGGTATCGAAATTTTATTCGGGAAATCGGTACCGGTACCGGTACCTAAAAACTATTTTGGGAAAATCCCGAAGTACCAAAGTCCCGATTTTTCATGTATTATTTAATTAAAAAATAATATTTATATATTAATATTCGATATTTTTTAATACAAATACCGAAATACGTAAATTAGAATTAAAAATATTTAGGATTTCGGGAAATTGGTACCGGTACCAATTTTATTTCTGAACTCCCGAAGTAGAATTCGGTACCGGTACCGGTACCTATAATTTGAGGTTCGGGAGTTCGGTACTAGTACCGGTACCGAAATCCTGATTGCTCTCCCCTACTCATGATTGCATTTTTTTCCCTCTAAAATCCTTCTCATGGGTTGCTCATTGTGGAAGAGGAAATTACTAACCTATCTCCTCCATTCTTTCCATTTGGGGTTAAGTAAACCAAGGTAAAAACAGCAGTTTTGAAACAAGCAGATCCGCGATCATGGGCGTGATCCTGATCATGACCTGGTCATAAATTTTTCGGCATTGTTCTTCTAGGCACGACAGTAATGTATCATGGCTATGATTCTAATCATGACCTGGTCATGATTCTTGCTGGAGGCTCCAAGTGCTCTGAAAATTTTTGGGTAGACCCCTCTTGATATCAGGAGACCTCCTATAATCCTGAAGATCCAGAATTCGCCCACTTTTTGATCGTTTTTACTTTGAAAAAATAAAAATACCAACCGAGGTGTAGATTCCATAAATATAATGAAAATAAGGCAATTATAGTGCAGAAGCAATAGAGTAACAATGATTTCCAATGATAAAATTGCATAGAAAATGCTAATAAATAAGTGTTATCAGGCTTCCCCCATAGGCTTTGTCTCTCCTCGATGAAATCCGTCGATGAAGCCAAGCAGCAATGTCGTCGGTTCCATGCAGATCGAGAACGATTTCTACCAGTGGCCGACATTTGTGCTCATCGCCTCCAGACGGATCGAAAATCAACCCAGGCGATGAATCTCTACTTCTTTGGTGGTTCCACGCGACGTGACCGTGTGCGACTTAGCAGCGGTGCGGCGCTAGGGTTCCAGTGAACCGGTCAGCGATAGGCTGAGCGACCAATAGCAGCCGACGGCGAACACTAGGCAACGGGTGTGGGTAGAGCCGCGAACACGGGTGAAGGAAAGGAGGCAGACAAGCGTTGCGTGCTTCACGCATGCGCTTGTTTTGCTTGACTGTGAACGTACACGTGAGGTTGATGCAAGAGAAGACAACACAGAAGAAGAGGAAAATCTGGTCTAGATGGCGTCCCAAAAAATTTTTGGGGAAAAAAGTCACGGCCAGACCGTGGAAGTTTCTGTGAATTCTGGCACAAATGAAGAAGACGGTGATTCTCGACGCAAACAAAGTCATGGCAGTGGAAAAAGTCACTACCAGACCGCGGAAGTTTCTATGAATTCTAGCTCACATGGAAAAGACGGTGATTTTCAGCGCGAACAAAGTCACGGCCATGGAAAAAATCACGGCCAGACCGCAGAAGTTTTTGTGGATTTCGACACACTTGGGAAGAACAGTGATTTTCAACGCGAACAAAGTCACGACCGTGGAAAATGCCACAGCCAAACTGCAGAAGTTTCTATGGATTCTAGCACAACTGATCACGGGCGTGAACAGAGTCACGGCCAGGCCGTGACCACTCTTGAAGCTACAGAGTTGCCCCGCCGACCCCATTTCGACGTACACAACCCTCCCTACCATATCCATCCACCCAAGGAGGGTTCACAAAAGCCCAACAAGGTGGTAATACGCCGATCTCAATGCACTTCTCAACCGCCAGACCGTTTCGTAGGAGTCATCACCCCGTTGTCAATACATACCGAAGTTCTTCAGCCCAAGAGTGTGGCCAGCTGTCCACCTGAAGGCCCAACCCCCGAAGGGCCTCGCAATCATCTTAGCAACATGGCCCAGGAGCACGCCCGTCAGTCATGACCCAGCCCACAACGTCCAAATTCTGCTGCTTCGTCGCAGTGTGCTCCAAACGCGTCTGACCGCCCAACCGTCGCCGTACGAAAGCAATAGGACATGCGCCAGCTTCAAAGGATATTAGGTAGAAGTTTGTTTTGTTTTATCTTGTAGTTGCAGCTTGACCACTTTTGTGACCTGTAGGGGTAGGTAGTTGTTAAAGTATGTTGTTTTTTGTGTTTTTATCCTGTTCCCTCCCCTCTTATTCTATAAAAGAGGAGGTTGGGGTAGTTCATTCTTCAGTTCTCTTGGTGAGCTGAGAGCCTCTAGTGCATGTAGGAGTCTAAGTTAGAGCTTTGCCTCCAGAGTTTGTACGGTTCGTGGTCGGTGCCTCGACTTCGAAGTTATTTCCCGTTTCCAGCACTAGTAAAATAAATCCCACCGCTTCCGGTGGGTTAGGTCCGCCTGCTTCCTCATCTCCTCGTGTTTATTTCCGTTGCGATTTCTATTTTTCCACGGGTATCTGTACATCGGAGACGTGGTCGTTCCATTGTTCCTTGGTCTATTTCAGGTGCTGATAGCATCCGCAAGTGCACAGATTTATCGAAGTAATAAAAAATTATCGATCCCACGAGGATCAGGCGGTCAAGTACTGATTACACGGTCAATCTATATCTAGACGAATCAAATCTGTGGTTTTTGTTTTGAAAACTTCTAATGCAAGAAAACATAAAGGTGGTTTTAGGGTTTGGCTGAAAATCAATTCGGATAAAATCAGGACTCAGGGTTTCATCACGCTGACGATTATGAATTTAGTAAAAATAAATAAATAAATCTTTAATCAGAAAATTTATAGTTTTGAAAGAGATTTTTTCTAAGGTACAGACTACCTCCTCCCGGAGTGTAATCCGGTATCTATTTACATTAATTCCCTACTCCCATGACATTTAGCATAAATAGACCCATTAAGTTCTGTGAAAAACCATGGTAATCCTTCAAATGAATCCGAACTACTCCCGTGATTGGATTCACAGGTTTGAAAAGAATAGATCCGACGTTGCGATTCACCTCCCGGTCCTTCTCGCAACGTCTAAGACGCAAAATTACTTGATCAGGGTAATTCACGAAATAAACACAATTCTAATCAAATCAAATATATAAAATTCATGTAAAAGAATTAAAACAATATATTCAATCCATAAATCGTCAACGGGCTATTCCCCAAATCCCAAAATTAAGGTTACACGTTCATGTTCAAAGCAAACAGCATGTTTATCGATGAATTCAACATATAATCTCTCAAAAATCGTGCAAAGAGACACTAGGATAGTAATTAGAACTCTTTCCCTTGATCTGGTGATGAAGATGAAGCGATCAAACCCCTCCTTTGCGTGATCTCTCGCCGAAATTTTGCCCTAAAACTGATGTCTGCCGCCGCAGCTACAACCCTTTGTTTTCGTGCCCAGAAGCCCCCAAAACCCTTCCAAAATCCTTCCTTTTATAGTCTAATCAGTATAGAGCCCATGTAGGAAGGTTTCTGGAGAGTTTGGTTCAATTCTGGTTTAATTTGGAGTCGAACCGAGTGAAAAACCGAAAGGGCGGACGTTTTTACGGCCCGTGATGTGTTTACGGCCACGACCGTAATTCCTTCTGTGTGTACAACACTTAAGTCACAGAAACTTTTACGGCCCGTGATGGATTCACGGCCTCACCCGTGAAAGTTTCTGTGAGCTTTTTAACTTAGCCGTGTTTCACCCTATGCTCGAACTCAAGATTACGGTTGACCCAGAATTACGGCCAAGGCCGTAAGTTTCGCATTCTTCACTATTTTGACTCCAAATTCGACGTGTAAGCTTGTGATTTCCTCGGAAATCGTGCTTTGGTTTCAAAACCCTTAAAATCCATCATTTTTAGGTCATTTTATCTACATTTTCATAAAAACCAAGAAAAGTGAAGATTCTGTGCAAAGTAAGATAAAAACACTAAAAATAGCACAAAATCATGCAAATAAGCCCAAAATATGATCTAAAACATAGGCAAAAATACTATATAAATGCAACGCATCAGGTGCATAGGCGTGTGAGCTGTACCCCGCGAATCCGCCGATCCCCCTTGCTACGTGCTGAGCTAAAAATCTGCTAAGAGAGTGTGCTAATTGCTAAGAGGTTAGTGAAGTATTTTCAATAGTTGGGTGTCGCTGGTTTACTCTCGCATTCGTGTTGCCCCGATCGAACTCGACGTTGATTTCTTCATGCATTTTACTGCATTTCCGAAGCGCTTTTCACTTCCCTCGTCTAAAGACCCTCTCCCGTTTTCACGTGCATCGTGTAACACCTTAAAGTACGGCTTTAAAGACCATCCCACCTATTGTAGCTCCATCAGAGGTGCTCACACGTGTGCCATGATTGGGGGTTCGACGTGGTGCTTTGCTAAAGCTTCATATGAAGACTTATTCGACAGTCCGAGGCACGAGGAGCGAGACACGCTACAAGGGTAAACTCTAATCTTCTCGGATTTAGGACTTTACTATCATACCTGCATCATCGGTCGAGCTATTTCTGAGTTTTTTGCTTTATCAGCCTCTTTTTATTATTGTGTGAGCCCACATAGGGGTAATTGATTTAATATATGCTATTATTCAGCCCGGTCCCTCGAAGGGTCAGCCTTGATTGCTCTTGCGCACAGGTACTGTTAATTGTCCATCAGCCCGATTTGGGTATTATGACGAAAGAGAAGTGTAGGCTGAGAGATCTTATTTGTGTGATTTATGTGAGCATACTTGTAGGAGTGGTGAGTTACCAAACCCCTTCTGGATGCGGGTGATTGAGAGTCCTTGTGCTTCCGTTTAAATGTCTATAGTCAGATGTCTCACTCTAGATTAGGGCTTTAAGGGCTTTGAAAGAAGTTCTATCGGTCTAGATGTAGAATTTTTAGTCAAAAGAAAAGTTGCCGACTAAGATATTTGTCTTTTGGGATTATGTTTAACTGAAAAATGCTTTATTGAACCCATTTTCTAATTCACGTACGGTTTCGCAATTCTTCTCGAACGACTTGTTTGAATTATTTATTTGCATGTAATCGCGATAATGAGGAAACTTCAGACGTTAATGATACATGCAATAACGTGATTGATAGCATTAACATCTATATAATTCTGAATCGTGTAATTACTGATGTAGAACCATGTTCGTTACAGTAAAAAAATCGCATCGGTGATGCATTTAAATAATTGAGTATGCTGTATTACCAATATTTTATGGTGCTACTTTCTGAAAAGTCGAATAGGTAATATTAGTTTAAATATTGGTGAAGGATTAATAAATTAATATTTACAATCATCAATTAGATATTTATTTAATGTGATTAATCAATTATTTATGTGATTACAAATTATATAGATGAAATCTAGATAAATACCTACAGTAAAAATTATTTAAGACATGATATTGGTGAACATTAATAGATTAATATTAACAATCATCAATTAGATATTTATTTAATGTGATTAATCAATTATTTATGTGATTACAAATTATATAGATGAATTCTAGATAAATACCTACAGTACAAATTATTTAAGACATAGTGTGAATCATTAAATCTTGAGACATAATAGCATTTCTTTTATAAAATAGGAGATAGGTGACACTCCAAATACTATCCATGTGAGGAGGATGAAAGCACTAAAAACTTATTACTCATTTTGAAAATCTCTCTATCACACACTTGGTCAAATTATTCTCATAAGAGTAGTTTACACTTGATAATAATAGCAAATGATTATTTATAATTGTGTATTTGAAAATTACATACTAGATTCAAATAAAACTTTCACCCCAAGTAGTGCGGGATGTGCTTGAAAAAATTATAACAATATAAGATTTATCTAAATAAAGAATCGTAGGTTGAGATTTCTCCACAAGATATATGGAACTTTAGTATACTTCACATGAGCTATTTATATAATGTATTGTGTCATATTTATGAATTAATAAATTCAATTTCTTTAAACTCGTTATTCATCATAATACCATTATGGATGACAGTCATATTAGTTTTTAACAGTTATTGAATTTACTAGAATTTAATTATAAGGCTATGTTCTGTTGAACGGAATTCACGGTGGAAAAGATGGATAGTATAATGAATCTAGATAAAAAGTCATCTAAATTTATTATACTTTTTATCCTTTACACCGTAAATTCCGTTCAACAACATAGCTTAAATGTAAGGTAGTTATTAAATGAGTTCGATTCAAAAATAGATAATATATATGTTATTTAAGTTAGGTTCAAATAGTATAAATTGGATACTTTTATATATATATAATTAAATTTAATAGTATCATAACCCACTAGTGCCTATTAATCATATAACCCATCGTCTACAAAATCTTAAATTGCTGTTCCCTCCTGACCTGCGGGCCGGACTACCAAACGCATTCAGTCGAGTCCTCTCGGCCGCCTCCACTCCTGCTCTTGTCCAAAGTCCAAACCTTGTGCTACTCGCGGCTGTGCCGCCTGTCGTCTCTCTACTCTAGTCCCTCTCGGCCTCTCGTGACCTTGTCAAAAGTCCATTGCCACTCGCCGCCACGTCGCCTGCCGTTTTTCCACTCTCGTCCCTCTCGTGATCTCGTCCAAACACCAAACCCTAATTTTGTTGCTACTCGCCGCTGCGCCGCCTGCCGACTCTCTACTCTCGTCCCACTCGAAGCAGCCACGCGACGACAACGTCTTCTTGTTTGTGCCTACTACCCTTATCGTCTTCAACTCGTCAAAGCGACACCGAACCAAAGCCGTCTCCTCGTCGTCGTCGTCTCCGGACTTTCAAATTTGTCGTCCATAGTCCACTAGGGTGAACACTTGGTATGCACTTCTTTATTTTACAGTTTTAGCAACTGCAATTAAAGTGGTTTTGTGTAATTTAAGGATGTAAAACTTGGTATTGAAAACATCAGTTGCAAATCAAGTTGTGCAATGTGCAGTTTTATTTGTGTTTTTAAGTATGAAATGGACATTGTTTTTTTTTTGTTTTAGTGCAAAATGGAATCCACCAAATCCAACAATATTGCACTTCATCAATTTTTTTTGTGATTTTGTTATGCAAAATATTTATGTTTCATGTTTGCAGAATTTTAATCTTCTCTTTATTAAAATTTGAAGGAAATCATTAACTTTATCGGGTTGGGTAGCATGCACTCTTAAAACTCAACCCCTTTTCTATGTATTAATAAGATGAGAAAGGGGTGGGCACCCAAATTTTATTTGGGTAATCGAACCCTAAACAATTTAATAGGGTTAATTACTCAAATGCGGTATTTATAGGGTTCAGTCCGGCAGATAATTGGGTATGAGTTGGGTAACTATTTGGATTCGGATTTGGATATAAGTAGGACAAAAGAAATGGGTACCCTACCCATTGCTATCCCCCAAGAGCACTTCTTTTCCTTTTGCTTTCTTGTTACTATAATATCTTTGTTAACGGTAGCAAAGGACAATTATTAAAGTTGCTAAGAATACATAGCCACAAGTATTAAGCATCAATCCTCTTATCCTCATAGGCAATTATCAAATGTATTAATTGATACTGAAATGATGTTTGACAGATCCAACTGTGCTCCTCCTTGGTCCTTGATTTTTCAATAACACTTCTATGTGGATGCCCTAATGTTTCTTTTTTTATTGAGTTTTAGTGTCGATTTTTTAATTATGTTTTCTTTATCTTGTAGATTTTATTGAAGTATTTAAGTTTAGAATGGGAGCACTATCAAAAAGAACTAAATGGGGTGATGTTGAGAGTCTGCATAATACTGATGATGAGAGTGATTGCAAAAGGGTGATAGGATTTGCTTCTAAGAGAATGAAACAGGACTATTTAGATGAGGAGAACAGTGTGCCTGAAGAAGATGACACTTCCGAAGATGAAATGGTAATCTTGGTATTATATTTTTATGTTTGCTCAATTTTTATTTTTTTTTTCTTTTTTGTTATAGTTGATGGTCATGCTTTTTGAATTCTGACCTATTAGAAGGATGAGGATGAAGATGAAAGTGACGGAAGTGATGCTGGGCAAAATGGGAGGCGAATAGATGAAGAGATGGATGAACTCGAGAAGCAATACCAGAATCTTCGAAGTGAGGAGCAGTATGTTTTCAGCTAATTCTAAAAAGATCACCATTCTCTTTATTCTGTTATTTAGATAAATTAATGCGAGTAAATAAATTAACGGTAGACATACCAAATAATTAACATTGTGATCCAAGACAAGATACAATGTGGCATATATTGCTTGTAGACAAAAGATTACATTCTACGCCGAACTTGCCCCACTTCTGAGGATACAGATCGGCAACAATAGCCTTTAATGATCGATAATCCCACATAGGCTATATATTTGAGCTTGATGACAAAAAAAATGTTTCTCTGGCTGGAAACTGAAGCTTTGAAGTGATTGAGATGATTGAACAGCTCCCCCTCCCCCCCCCCCCCCCCCCCCCCCCCCACCACCACCACCACCACATCCCCAAGATGAAGTAAATAGAATATAGCATCAAATAGTTGAGGTCTTCTAGTAATGCTTTAGTTTGAGGTGGAATTAGTTGTAGTTGGCTCATTTTTGGATGATTATACTTTGAAGTACTAAATGTATTTATATTGAATATATTTTCTTTACTTTGTATTAAACATTTTGACACTTGTAACAACTTGTACAGGGAAGTGGATACATTATAAGTTGTGATAGTGATATTGGCTTAGTTTTACAAATATCCAAAGTAGAGACAACGATGTTCAATTTTCAAACAACATCGTTTAGAGAGCTGACCATTTCCTTAAGATGCCCTTAGGAAAGGGCCTTCTATACTGTCATTGACAATCTTCATGTAAAGGCTACAGGGATGCTGATTAGGTATGTGATACTATAGATCAACGATCTACATTTGATTAAATTTTGGCAAATGCTCATATCGTACCTAGTTCCACACTTACACCGCCCTCTTTCTATTAGTAGTGCTGTTGGTCCATCCTTATTTTATTATTAATAGTTCTTGCCCTCACTTTCTTCTCCATCTTTTGTTTGTGAGGCTTTAAACTAAGTAAACACCACTGTGCATCCTTTCCTTTATTACCAATGACAGGAGTACTTCTCATTTAGTCCTTTTTGATGTTTGGGGCCTGGTCTTGAATCATCTATTAGTTTTAGATACTTTATTACCTTTATTAATGAGTATTCTTGTATGATTGGACTTATCCATTAAATATTGAGTATGAGGTTTTGAAATTCTTTGTTTCATGAATTAAAAGACTAATTTAATGTTAGTCTTAAAAGTTCCGCACATTGACGTTGATGTTGAGTACACGCAAAATGTTCTTACTATATTATGTAAAATCTCATGACATCCTCCACCATATTTCTTATATCTTTCTTGCTGAATGAAAGAGTCATAATCTTTTTTATTATCTTCTGCTTTTGTTCCTCTCCTATTTTTTTTCTTCAAAGCATATTGTTAGAGTTGAAATGACTTGTATACGCCATCATGATCCACCACATCACGGGTACACAAAAAGGGTTCTTAAGTGGACATTTTTTAAACTATTGATTGAATGATTCATCTCTTCCTAGGCAGTTATAAATCGTCGATGAGGCAACTGTCATAGTGAAAGAAACATAGATGTGCAACAATATAGCTGATCTGGATCATTGGAAAGGGTTTTTGTTTTTGATATTTTTTTACACTCTTTGTATTTTTTTTCTAATGTCTTGGGCTGAAATAGTTTATTGCTATATTGGTACAGGAAGAAATGAGACATATTGCTTATTTTTGAGAAAAAAAATTCCAATATAATCGATTCAGAACAAATTCTGCTTAATGTTCTTTCACTTTGTTTTGATGATGGGTTGCTTTTGATTCCATTGGTTACAATCAATTTCTTGCTATTTCTAGTTGACTTTTCACTTATGTCCACCCTCATAAATGTTGGATTGGCCTTGGCTGATCTCAGATTCAGGTCGACTTTCCAATAAAGTTGGCTGAGTTTGAAAATTAAAATATAAAATGTGTTGGATCATGACAGCATTGTGCTTTGTATCATTTTAAACTGTCAACTCTTATAGTGCCAAGAAAAGTTTGTGTACTTGCTGTTATATCATGATACTTATGATTTAAAGTAGCATGATGTTGTAGATTCATGAAATTGTGCAACTCATCGGGATGTTGTATGAACAAAAAAGATTTCTGATTCTTTGGATGGTTAAGCATTTTCTTCCTTATTTTCAATAGAATAGATTTAGGGAATCGTAGTATTAACAAAGCATATGGGGAGCTGAATGGCAAGAAAAATCCTTGTAGCCAATCCCAAATACTTGTGAACGGCTTGTTCTTGTTATATTATATCAAGTGAAAATGTATATTATAAGAAGTTACATGATGTATTTTTGTTGTTCATTTTATAATATTTAAATAAGATACTACGCGTTCTATGCGAAAAATTTTGAGGCTCACGCTCGAGGTTGTTATTTTCCCAGAAATCATGGAAAATTACAAATAATACACATCACATCATCGTAACCTAAAAAGTACCCCAATCTTCTGTAGTTGATCTAATTGCCCTCTCTGTGTATGTGTCTTTCTTCATAATTTAGGAATCTTTTGAAGAATTTGAAGCGTCAGAAGGATGAAGACGTTGTAAAAGGTCAAGCAGTAAAGAATCAAAAGGTATAACCTTAAAGTTATTGGTAATGCTATCATGTTTGCATGAAATAGAAAGCATATTCTATATGCACTGGATTGTATTTTACCTTTTTTATCTTTTTTGGGTGAATTTGCAAAAGTTGTTGACAGTATTATACCTATTTTACAGCATGTTGAATAGTAAAAAATTCTATTTATGTTGATAAATATTTTCTATAGTTTTGCATGTCCATAACTGTCAAAATGATGCACTATTACAATGAAGCATTTATTATGTGAGAAATTGTTAACCGTGACAATGCCAATTATTTGTGACTACATGATTTAAAAATCATTGTGAAGGAACTTACTTTGCAATACTCAATGTGCTTCTTTATAGTGTTCCAATTTGTTTGATTACCTCAACAACTCCTTAGATTATCAGAGGGCAAATAGTTCTGCTTGATGTTCTCATGATCTTGTTGTCTATAAGATTTCATCATTTTGAATAATTTTAATCTTCAGTTTTATTAAATTTTGTAAATTGTGAATCACTATTGACATTGTTGTACACTACATATTTGAAAGGTACTATGGGACAAGACCTTGGAGTTGAGGTTCTTGTTGCAAAAAGCATTTTCAAGTTCAAATAAACTTCCACAGGTCTGCCACTTTAAAGATCTTATTCTAGAAAATAAATGAGCTATACATTTATTATATCATTGTAATAAAAATGTAATCCATCCTCAGGAACCTGTGAAATCCTTATTCTGCAGTTCAGCTCAAAATGTTGATCAAGCATATTCCGACCTTATATTTTCTGCAAGGCAAACCTTGAATAGTATATTGGAATTGCAGGAGGTGTGTTGTGATCTCTTAATATATATTTCATGTGTGTGCATATAATCATATATACATATATACAAATATACATCCTTGCACAATTGTGCTGTGCGATGTAATTTGCATCACCTTTGTAGTCTTCCTTATGGTTGTTTCAGGTTTTGCTTGAGAATCCTTCTATCCTTCAGGATTCAATTGGTATGGTTTTTTTATCTTCATATCTATGTATTTACACAGTTTTTGGATCATATCATGTGACTTCGGAACATTGTAGATTTGAATAACTAAATTTCCCCTTTGCTTTCCTACTGGAAATTGTAATACAAACGTACTTTTTATGTGTAACAATGTACAAACATTTCTTAATTGCTGATCATGCCTTTATGACCGTTACAGGAGTTATAATCTATCCTTTCACTTTCTTTAGGTGTAGTGTAGTGATTACTGAAATTATAAGGGTTTGTTGCATAGCATAATTGATGTTAAGAACAAGAGTTATATGCGATAACCTAATAGATATTGTGGAGTATCTTGTTAGGGATGATAGTTCCTTTGTTATTGGTTATTAGAGACAGTTTAGAAAACTGATTTGTACTGGTCCAATTACGGACTGGTATTGGTACATGGTCTATATAAGAAAATTCAAAATCGAGCACCTTGTGTTGGTACCAACTGGCACTGATATCTATGAATTGGCTGGTCCGGCATGGGACCAGGATCTTAAACCTTGATTAGAGAAGGTATTGGGGTAATACACAAATTGCATAAAACAATGCTATTAGTACAAGGAGATGGTCTAGTTTTGACATATGACTAAATATCTATGACAATTGATGATCTATGTCCTCTTTATATATTATGCCTTATTGAGTGTGAACCTGAGCATGCCAAAATCACTTGATCCATGTCAATTCCATAATGATTCCAGAACCAAACTTCGAAATAAAAAATTTAACAAAGTAATACCAAAGACGATGATGTAAATTGACACAACATAATTGAAAACACAGTTACACGAGCATTGGAGTGACGAAACATATGTCAACATAAGTCTTATCAATTTTATTTGATTTATGATCTGATATTGAAAAAGTTCAAATGTCAAAAATTCTTTGTATAGTATTCTATTTCAAAAAGTTTCAAAACCTTAAAGAGAGAGATACCACAAATAAATGCATGCAACATATGCTTAGTTTGTCAAAATGACTCAAACTCTAGGTTCCGTCTATCACCTCCATGCTTTGCTACCTTGAGCAGCTACTCCTAATTCAAAAAGAAATGGGAACTAACATATATAAAGATGATATGTAACAAATGGGGCATAAAAAATATGATATTTAACATATATAACATAAAGTAATAACAAAAGAAGAACTAAAGAAATGTAGCAAATGGAACTATTATTATATTGATCTCACTTGTTGATGACTATGAATGGTTAGGCTATACCAATCAAGAAGAACTAAAGAATATCAATTTCTTTCCGTACTAAATCGGTCCAACAATTATATCAACATAAATATATGTCACTTAGATATTGCTATAATAGAGCTAAAATAGTAACAGAATCTGTAAATTTTACCGATCCATTCAGCAACAAACCTTCAAATCAATCCTGAGAACCTACATTAGATCCTTGGAAGCCTACCTTTATATTGTTACAAATAAAATGTTCACCCTCTAGAATTAGTTCAATCAAAAAAAATTAATTAAAACAGTTCTTGCAAGTTGCCTGGTAGTGAACCGAACCACCCTCCAATATGGAGGGTTTACACACGCCCAACCAAGGCTGGTTCGGACCCGGTTCATAACTATTGAAGGGGAAATCTCCTTAGGGTTAAGAGGAGAGAGATGGGGAATTGTCAAGGGCTACTTTTGTTTGATGTTTTGCTTTTGAACTCTAACAAATTGGTTTGACCTGCCAGTGACGGAAGCAGGACGTGAGTGGTTCCTTCCTATTTGTGTGGCATTCGACACCGGCAGTGTCCCTGTGGTTTGTGTTCAATGAAACAGGTGGAGCGGCTGCCACTCACCTCCCTGTTAGGTGGCCTTCCCTCTTCATTCTAGCGGCAGACATTGCGGGTCACCAATGAACTAGTCAAACAAGTTGATCTTCCATTCCCCTCTTCCTTCCTTGCCTCTAGCGTCCGCCTCTAGCGTCCGCGATCGGAGCCACACCGAACTTGGGAACAACACATTTTATACTGATTTTTATTCTCTCCAAGGCAACAATTCTGAGCCATGGCTACAACGGCAAGCGAAGCCCAAGCAGAGGCGTTAGGAAAAATCTATGGAGAATTACAAAGCTCTATAGTCAATCTTCAAACAAATCTTCAAGCAGCTAGCGAGCGTTTGGAATCATTAGCAACAGTCGAATAGCGTCGTCAGCAAGAGATGATTTCTTAGAGTTTAGTCCAAGTAGAGGAAATATCAGAGATTAGTCTATCATCAACAGATATAGATCGTCGCCTTAGTGTGCTAGATGATATGCGATCCTTATTCACTGAGATTGCTAAGGAGTAGAGACTAAAAACCAACATTTTGTTCCATGGGAGGGGGTCTTCGCCCGGTGATGGTCGAACTGAGGAAGCATGTGGCATGCCCGCAACACGGAATGAGCCTTACCGGCCACCCAAGCTCAGACGACATATGTGGAGGTAACTTTCGCTTTGGAGATATTGACAGGGATTTTGTAAGGGAGGGACCATAGGAGATGGATACAGGATTTAATGGAACTAATTCGATGGGATGGTTAGCATAGGTAGAGCAGTATTTTGAAATTCAGGGCACACTAAATGACTATAAAATTCCTATGATCTTTGCTAGCATGGAAAGCCAAGCTAAACATTAGTTTCGATGGCTGAAAGAAGGAAACCCAATTTATTTTGGTCCCTATTCAAGGAAGAGATGGTGCAGTGATACAATGAGTTCCCTGCTACTTCGACGTATGAACGTTTAGGGTCTCTTGAACAGGATAACACGACAGTAACTGAATATATTTCAGCTTATGAGGAAATTTTTTCTCAAATTCTTGATCTTTTTGAACAACAATACGCGGGGCTTCTTCTTGAAAGGATTAAGAATTGACATTAGGGAAAGAGTGGGAGCTCTTTTCTCTCGGGACATCCAGAGAGCTATGACCCTTGCTAGAATTATTTAAAAAGAGGTGACTATAGGTGTCAATTCAAAAGGGAGGGGGAATCAGCGATCCTTGCTCAACAAAGGGTCATCAGGAAGTGGTTATTATTCTTCAGCAAGAACTTCACAGTCAGTGTTATTCAGCACGTCGACAGCTATGAGCTGCACCAAAGTATGAGCTGTCCAAGAAGCTTTAATCCAACTGGGTTTCTCGGAAGATCTCAAGGGGCTATGTCTCAATGCTCAACTAACATAAAAGAAGGAAGCCATCAAAGAATTTATATTGCAGCGTTTGAATTTTGGGGATTGTACAAGGAATCAATGGTCCATGTCATATCAAGATTATATTAATAAAAAGGAAAAAGGTCTATGCTTCTATTGTAATCAACCATACACTCTAATGTATCAATGCGATAATAAGAGCTTTCGTCTTATACTTGTAACTGAGTAACTGAAGATGAAAAAGCTCCATATCTCGAGGGCACCGGTCTAGAGGGCACTACAACAGGAACCAGATCAATGGGCTCCAGTATGTCAAGTAATGGGACCTCTTTATATTTAGTAGGAGGCATCTCGGGTCCTTGTACCATGAAGCTTAAGGGCATGGGGTGCTGTCGGTAATCTTAATTGACAGTGGAGCAGTCATAATTTTATTCTAGGTTGGTTAGTGGAAGAGAAGGATGGACAACTGCACCCACCCCAACATATGGGGTTTGCCTTGGAGATAGGGGAAGGTTTAGGCACAGGGGAATCAAGGTTGTCAGGATCGAGTTCCTACGTAAGATCGATAGAGGCTTTGCAGGATCGGAATGTAGGATCGTAAGATCCTACCAAAAGAATAAAAAAAAATTTAGAATTTTTTTTTTATATATTTATATATTAGAGTAATAACATGCATTTTCATGTAATAATATTATAAGAAGGCTAACATTCACTCATAAAAATTTTAGACAAAGCAAATCACATCAAACATGAAACTATTTCACAATCACAAATTCACAACCAATCACAACCAATTTAGAATTTACCAACTAAAATGGATAATTAATGTCTAACTAAGTATCAAAATAAAATATTATAACTTACAAGATTATGTTCTATAAAACCACAACTTGTAAGTCATAACAATAATTCAAAAGGTACAATTCATAACCAACTATTATAAGTTTACAATCAACAATGCAAGAGTAATCCTAAAATAAATTTTCTGTTGATTCATCATTAAAATCATCTTCTTCATCTTCATTACTTTTTTTCTTCATCCTCATCTTCATCTTCAATAAGATCATCAATATCTTCTACTGCATGTGCAAGTGTATCACTATGTATGGGAACCTCATTCCCTTTTATCTCCTTCATCTTCACTCTCTTTCTCCATATTAAGAGGACCAAGCCATTCTTTCTTTGAGCAACTTGTTTCATTTGAACCATCTGCTTGCCCATTAGTTATCCATTCCTCATTTGCAAGAGTTTTCCTTTTAACTTGTTGCTCCCTTAACTTCAAATTGTGTTTTACAAATACCAAATCATTCATCTTCTTTTGGTGTAAATGGTTTCTTTTCTTTGAATGGACCTAAAAATATTAAAAATAAGAGTATTAGATTTGGTAAATAATATTTAATAAATCAATGTATAAAAATTTAAAAGCATACTAACTTGCTCAAATATATTCCAATTCCTTTCACACCCTGAAGAACTGCATGTTAAGCTCAATATGCGTATAGCAAATCTCTGTAGTTCAGGACAGTCATCTCCACAGGAATCCCACCATTTAGTTGGAGCTTTCTTATCTCTTGTCATAATTACAGGATCAATGCCAAATAATCCTTTGGCATCCTTAAAATCTTCGAACTTGCATATCAATTTTTGTTCTTTCTTCGGGGTCATGAATCATTCTTACCAAACAATTATATAACCTTCTTTTCACTTCAGCATCAGGCTTAAAAGTAGGGCTGAAATGGAATTGAGGATTCAAATAATAGCCTGCAGCATGCAACGGCCTATGGAGTTGTACATTCTCTATCTTATCAATTATTTGCCAAATCAGCTCATATCTGTATGATAAAATAAAAAACATAAAATTATAATCAAAGTTATAAATTATAACTATATACGAATAATAAGATTAGTAGATTACCTTTTCTTAATATGTTTGAAATTCAACTGGATCTTTTCTTTAGCAAGATCCATCTCTTCATAAATAAATCATCCTATAGCTGGCTTTTTATCAGAATCAACCAAACGCAACACTTTAATAATTGGCAAAGCAGCTTTAAGTCAAAGCATAATATTTTTCCAAAAACTACTATCCAATACAAATTGCTGAATCTTTTTCCCTCTTCAATTCTTGAAAATTTGCTTGACTTCCATTGACTAGAAGTAAACATACTCATTAGTGCACCCTTTGAGTCACTAAGAGAACCCAAAGTCAAATAGGAAGTAGCAAATCGAGTAGTAGCTGGTTTAATCAAATCTTTCCCATTTGTAAATTATCTTAATATTGATATTACCATGGCCCTTGAATAAATAAATGTGCATACCCTTTTGCCTTTAGCAATAGTCATTCGGTGTGTGCTTAATTTCTTCTCAAAATCTTCAAAAATTAGGTCTAGACAGTGTGCTGCACAAGGGGTCCAGAATTACCTCTTTCTTTTCTCCATCAATATTTCTCGCTGCCTTGTAGTTTGCTGCATTATCAGTAATAATTTGGACTATATTTTCCTTTTCAACCTTCTCAACAATATCATTTAGCATCTCAAAAACTTTATCAGCTGTTTTGGAAATAACAGATGTATCAATAAATGATAAAAAAAAGTGCCCTTGGACTATTCACTAGAAAATTACAAATTAATCTTCTTTTTCTATCTTTTCATGCATCAGACATTATTGAACATCCAGTTTCTCATGGTAAGAAGTTTATGAGATTCAATAATATCCATTGTCTTGGTTATTTCCTTTTTCAAAAAAGTTTCTCTAATCTCATGGTAAGAAGGAGGCTTAAATCCAAGACCATATCTTTTTTACACAATTAAAGCGAATGGAACTAGTGTAAAAAAATTTAGCAATTTTGTTGGCAAGCCTCCTCTTTCTAAGTCTTTTTTAAACATTTTGATTAATTGTACTTTGATTTTGAGTGCTACTAGCAACACACATAGAGACTTTCTTCTACTAGAAGAGCCAAAAGACTTCATAATTGTATTTTCTTTCTTTCTACTAGTATTCTCTTCAACCACATTCACTTCCTCTTCATCTTGTTGATCAATTTTCTTCTTCATTTGCGCAGCTTGCTCTAGCTGTGCCATGACAGCTACAATTTGCTTTCTAACATCATCAGACACAGCTTTACATGCCTCAGCATCTTTTCTCGTGCAAGCTAAATAATGCTTGAATTGATATATATTTCTAGATATAATCTTCTCACAATACTTGCATTTGATTTTTCTAGGGTTGTTGTCAATTGCAACCCCATGCTCCCAACCAATGTCTGTCTTACTTCATGGTGCATTCTTCCTCTTAGCATTAGATGATTTGTTAGCTCCAACCATTTGAAATTATAAGCCTAATATAATTTAAGAAAAAAATCTATATGAAATTCATAATTTTTAAGAGATGTGCGCATGTATGATGTGTCAACTGGCAAGTATCCATAGTGCATACATATATAAATGTAAGTGAAGATTGAAGGCATCGGCAGGCAAATTCATAAATTGACTTAGACTTACGGCCTGAGAAATCAAAAGAAGACTCGGTAGCGTTGGCTTGGCTTGACGGTGAAGGAGTCGGCGGCAGTGTGCACCAAAGGAGAAGCCGCTGCCCGCCGGCGAAGGGAGCGAAAGCGGAGAGTAGCGAAGAAGTCGCTGGCAAAGAGAGCTAAAGCGGAGAGCAATGAAGAAGTCGGCAGCGGTGAGCAGCAAAGGAGAAGTTGTCGGCGAAGGGAGAGAAAGCGGAAGAGCATCGAGGAAGTCACCGGCGAAGGGAGAGAAAGTAGTGAGGAGTGGCGAAGGGAGCGAAAGCGCCTAAGGGAGTGAAAGCGGCGAAGATTAGCTGATTAGGGTTCAAAATCAGGGAGAAAGTAATGAAATGGGTTTTGGGTTAAAGATTTTTATTAAACTGGATCAGTGGGAAGGCCCGATCCCAGCTATTCCTATGCTCCGAAACGGCGATCCCACCGTTCCTACACCCAAACTGTTCCTGCACCCAATCCAGAACGCATAACTTGATTCGAGTCGTAGGATTGGATTGCATTTTCGACAACATTGGGGGAAATGCGAAAACCTATTAGTTTCTCTGGGAGAGTACAAGACTAAGCTTGAGGGGTATCTTTTCTATTTAGGAGTTAATTCGATTCTATGCATGACTTGGCTTAAAACTTTGGGCAAGATCCATGTTGATTGGGGTCAAAAGTACATGAAAGTTTAGAAGGTCGAACATCCACCATTAGTGGAGACCCTAGTGCGTTGTCCAGCGTCATTAAGGACTTTGGGACGAGAAAATAACATAGAATTTTGGGGAGTTTTATGGGCAGTAGACAGGAGCTCTCTAAAGGAGAATGAAAAATAAGAACTCTGTACTTCAAACACAACAGTTATAGAAACTTTTGAATAGGCATATAGAGATATTTACTGAATGAGCTTTGTTTCCACTATTAAGAGAGATGGATCATATAATTGTGACGCAACAAGGCAAGGGACCCATTAGGGTGAGACCCTATAGGTACACCTACTATTACAAAAATGAGATGGAACGGTTAGGATAAGAGATGCTAGTGGCAGGTGTCATTCAGCCGAGCTTGAGTCCCTACTCTAACCCTGTTATTTTGGTGCATGAGAAAGATGACAGTTGGAGATTCTGTGTTGACTACAAGGCCATTAACAATATAATCGTTCTAAATAAGTAACCCATTCTGGTTATTAAGGAATTAACTGATGAGTTACATGGGGCCAGAATACTTCTCAAAAGTTGATTTGCGCTCGAGATAACATCAAACAAGAGTAAAACAAGAAGACATCCATAATATTGTTTTTAGAACTCATTCGGGTCATTATGAGTTCCGAGTGATATCATTTGGTCTCCGAAATGCTCCAGCCACCTTTCATGCTGGAACGAATGAAATTTTTTGATCTCACTTATGAAGATTCATTTTAGTATTCTTTGATGATATATTAGTGTAAAGCCCTTTTTAGTGAATGTCACTTGGATCATTTGAAAATTGCCTTCCAAATTGTGAAAGCTAACAAATTTGTTGCGAACAAAAACAAATGCAATTTTGGGCGAAAACAGGTGGAGTACCTCGGTCATATCATTCGATTAGGAGGAGTTGCTGTGGATCCCAAAAACGTGTCTTGTGTTCGTCAATGGCCTATTCCAAAAATAGTGCGTGAATTTCTTGGACTATCTGGGCATTACAGGACATTTATCCAAGACTGTAGAAAGATTGCTCAACCTTTAACCAACCTCCTCAGAAAGGAAGCATTTCAATGGGGAACTACGACCGAAGTTATCACGACCCAAAACAGACTTCAACCCATAAATAATTAAATACCAGTCCGTGGGGAGTGACGTTATAAATAATAAAGTTCCACAATTCCATAATCATCTATTCTATTGAATAAAACATAAAGATTTAACCTGGATATCACATATACTTCACAAACTATAACATATCACTGAATAAAAAAAAAACACAACAACATCAACTACATTGCCCATACAAGTCAATATCATCATAATCCACTTTACAATTTATCAACATTTATCTATAAAAGATAAACCAAAATATTTACTCAATATTTCAAAGAAAACCCATAATATTCTAATTTACCAACATAGGTATCAATACACCTGATCCGTTTAGAATGTCAAGTTTAAACACAACTTAACAATATCACAATTTAACATAAATCCACATTTCTGATTACATCATCATAACACAAGTCTATCTATTTGTCTATCTAAAGCAAATAATAAGGATATTCATATAATTTGGTAGCCTCTATGTCTAGCTACCCCTCTCATCATCACGAACTATTTCCTTTTCTGGAGGCAAAAACAAAGGAAGTTAGCTCAAATAGCTAAGTAGGAATCATAAGAAATGAAATGCGTGTATCAAGTGAACTGAACCATAACCAAAACCAAACATAAAACCATATATCTGAACATGAAAATATCTAGAATACATAATCAACATCATGTCGTGCAATCAAGAGCAACGACCATAAACCACTCCATTACGAGTCTGCACTCTTATTAAGAGTGTTTTCATCGTCGCTCACACGATGAAACAACTGCTCTCAACTAGCAGCTCGGTAGTGTTGCGTCCAACACTTAGGAAATCCTGAAAAATCCCATAGGACTCCAAACAGGTAACTGATACAACCGGTCCCATAGCCAAACATGGCCTCTGGTATAAATACATAGTCCACTGGCTTACAAAGCGCAGCCCCTGACTAACATCAGCCAGTCACAGATCACAAATAATACCACGACATATATCATACATATCAAATGTATCACAGAACCACACGGAAGATATAAATTATAGGCTTACAAGCCTTCACCAATAATCATTATTGTATCAACATCAACCACTGGTAACTCAATCAACTTTATATTAAGAATGAAATATGATAGTATCACAACTATACTTTCATGCATGTATCAACGGGTAAGGAACTGAGATCAACGGCAAGGAAGCAAAATCAATAAATAGAACAATAAGATACCATGGCATTCAATAGTAACCCATCACATATACTTGATAACTCTATGCCATGATTGCAACAAACAGGTAATGATTCCTACCTTTATCGTTGAAACTCCTAGCACGTTTACAGCTTTCAGTTCGGGGACCACCCTGACCAACCTCAAACTGAGTGGCACCTACAATGTCACGTAATTATTTAACCCCCTACCAATCACATCTAACATACAAAATATGAATTAATCCACATGTTTACAATCCCCTCATCGGTATACATGTATACAAACGTATACCCATATATACGTATGCATATACATATACCCTAATCAACAATAGCCATAAGCAAATCTACTAAATAACACTAGGGTTAAATAATTATTACCCGGAGAAAAAGTGGAGAAGACAACAGAAGGCTCGGACAAACTCTCCCTCCCAACAAAACAAAGCAGGCTCGGCGGCGGCAGATCAAGCGGCGACGAATTCCAAAGACGAGGCGAGAGAGAAAAAGAAAACCGTACGAGAGAGAGAGAGAGAGAGAGAGAGAGAGAGAGAGAGAGAGAGAGAGAGAGAGAGAGAGAGAGAGAGAGAACGAAACGGCGGAAACATCGAAATCAAATTCTGATTTCGATTTTAATACTTCCAAATGACACATTTGCCCCTCTTAAAATTCCAAATTTGGAATTAATTATAATAGAAGTCTCTTTCGACATACTACAGACTAAAGGAAGTAATAACAACAACTTCAGGGCTTAGACCACCTAATTTTAATGAGGACTTCATTATTGAATGTGATGCATATGGAAGGGGTATAGGTGAGGTTCTAATGCAAATGGGGAGACCAATAGTGTACTTCAACACAGCTCTTTGGAAACTTGGCCAAATCAACTTATGAAAAGGAGCTCATGGCAGTCCAGCATAGGCAACCCTATTTGCTAGGGCAAAAATTCAAAGTGCTTACCGATCAAAAGGCCTTTAAGACACTTGCTTGAATAATGTATAACCACCAATGATCAGCAAAATTGGTTAGCTAAACTCTTGCGATATGATATTGAAGTGATTTACAAACCGGGTCAAGACAATTGAGCAGCAGATGCTTTATCCAGATTTCTTGAACAAGTTGAGTATCGAGGAATTTCCAAACTAATATGGTTAGATTCAGAAGCTATTCATGCGGAAGTACAAGGGGATTCGATAGCCAACTAAACCAACCCCTTTTGAGTTGGTCAAGGATAGACTTTTCTATAAACTATAAAGGTCGTGTTGTATTGCCAGCCAAATCTGCTTGGGTCACGATATTGCTTAATGAGTGTCATTATACTCCTACAGGAGGTCATTCAGGGGCATATTGAACTTATAGGTGGCTGGCAGATAATGTTTATTGGATAGAGATGAAGAGAGATGTGTACAAATTGGTTGTGGAGTATTAGATTTGCCAAAATCAAAAATATCGAGCATCATCACCAGCCAGTCTACTATAGCCGCTTCCCATTCCATCCCGAATTTGGAAAAGATATTGTCATGGATTTCATTACATGACTTCTAAAATTAAAGGGTATGGATGCCATTTTAGTAGTGGTAGATAGGTTGTCCAAGCATGGGCATTTCCTAGCTCTCAAGCATTCATTTTCGGCTAAGACAGTGGCTGAATTGTTTGTGAAGGAAATTGTAAGATTTTATAGGGTTCCACCCTCAGATTGTTAGTAATAGAGATCCGGTATTCATTAGTCATTTTTGGTCTAGTCTGATATCTTCAAGTTGCAGGGCACGATGCTCAAAATGCGTTCATCCTATCATCCATAAATAGATGGATAGTCAGAAGTATTGAATAGATGTTTGGAATGCTTTGCATTGAATCAGCCAAAGAAATGTGCTATATGGCTTCATTGGGCAAAATATTGGTACAACACCAACTTTCATTCGATAGCGGCCAAGACTTCCTTCGAGATACTCTATGGTCGCCCCTCACCTACACTACTCCGTTATATTTTGGGGGAGTCTGCGGTAGAGGCGGTGGAATGGGAATTGGTGGATAGAGATGAGATTTTACAGAAACTTAAATATAATATGTGGAGGGCGCAACAAAGGATGATTAAGTCTGCTAATGCACACCGTAAGAATATAATCTTTGCAACACGAGAACTTATGTATGTTAAATCATGTCCTCACCGTCAACGGTCAGTGGCAAAAAGAGTTAACCAGTCAACAAGTGGGAAGCGTGGCTTATCGTTTAGTTCTACCTGAGCACTCTCAAATCCATTATGTGTTTCATGTGTCTCAATTGAAAAGAGCGGTTGGGGTCAAGGAAATAGAACTGAATTACCTACTGATTTAGAAGCCAGAGTTACCAGAGCAAGTTGTTCCTGAGGCAGTTCTTGCATCCAGAAGCATTTTTCGGGCCAACGAATCTGTGGTGCAATGATTAATACGCTGGACCGCCAACGAATTCAGCCATATTACTAAGAAGTTAGGCCATTTTATCTTAGAATATGAGAGTTGCACATATGAATAGTGGCAAATATGGAAGATAACACTACCATTTTACCTCTTATTATTCTATAATAATTTCTACTGTATATTTTCTTACTTTGTTATTCATATCTACTACCATATATGTTGCTAACGTGTTAGCTTTTAATATTTTTTTATATTACATATTACCTTTATCATTTTACTTTATCCTCTATGTAAAGAGGCACCAAGTAACCATCATACTATTCCAAAATAATATAATTCTCGCCTTTTATTCTAACTTGATATTAATGTAGGTTTCACCCTAAGCTGAACCATAATTGCTGCCATTGTGATGTTGTGTTAGGGACAAAATGATTGATGGTGTAACTCATATGTTCCAATATATATATATATATATATATATATTGTGTGTATATATATTCTTTTGAAAAGGACAACTTGTTGCTTCAAAAACACACACACACCCTCTCTCAACCATACTTGCTGCCATAATTGTGTATCCTAAGCTGAACCATAATTGCTGCCTTCGGGATGCTGTGTTAGGGACAAAATGATTGATGGTGTAACTCATATGTTCAAATATTATATGTATATGTATATATTACACACACATATATATTCTTTTGAAAAGGACAATGTACTTAAAAACTATTGGTATCAATTTTGTCATGATTGCACACAGCTTATTGCTTCAAAAACACACACACCCTCTCTTTCTCTCATGTTTGTGTACTCACTTTCACTTTTGAATCATAATTTTTCAAGACCCTAAATAATTTAATCATATACTTCCAAGATGCAACTTTTGTCCCACATGTTTTCTCTTTTTTCTCTTTTCATGATTACATCTTTGTTTTTACACTTCTCATTCCTCTCTTTCAAACTACCTAAAACATTTGACCTTGATGTGAATTAAGCAGAAAACTATAAAGACGATACTTTGAACAATTTGGAGGAAGATAATGACAAAGAGTGGTTGCAAATAAGTAATATGCATTCCAGGTTTGATATTTCGATTTTAAACATGTTATTAGTGTGAGATATTATTTATCTTCTTTTGGAACAAAATATTATGATGACATTACATGCTATATTTCCTGAGTGTGTCTATGTTGGATTAGGTATCAATATCATTTGAGAATTAGTGGGTAACAGAGTTTATAATATCGAGCACTATTGGTTTATCACTATTTGCTTGGACCGGTGCAATTTGGTTTTGCACCGCCACGTGGTACCATTGGAACTGGTCACTTGCAGTCAAATACTATACTGTATATATAATATATAATTATATATACCTATATATGGGATTGGTACCGTCACATTGTACATACTCATATATGGACCTGTATTTAAGTCAATGGTGGGCAGTAATTATAGCTTCTCCATGTGCAAGGTTTATTTTGATTTCTGTCAGTTTTTTTTGTCTAATATGTCGCGCTGATAGCTCTCTTTCACATTTTTGACACTTTACAGAATAATACCATTTAGAAACAGTTCAATAGACAAATGGCATAGAAAGACACAGGTCATAAGTGGCGTTGCTGCTTTTAGAGGCAAATTGCAAGCATTGAATCAGGTAGGTGACAGTATTCTTCCAATTCTCTGTTGAAGCTAGGACATTTTCTCACTTGCGTATTGTGACTGCAGAACATTAGTGAACAAGTAGCTGGGTACATGAGGGATCCTAGCAGGATGATTAGGAGGATGCAACTAAGTGGTTCTTCTGTTGGCGTACTTGGAAAAGTAAGTTCTGGCATCTTAAGAAGTGGAGTCTAACAAATATAAGCTTATTTTTCCAGTATGGTTAGATCACAAAAGGATCCTTACCTAGGTGTTACATCATGCAGATTCCTAAAGTGTCGGAAACTGAAACTTTGAAGAAAGAGGTTTTGTTCTTATATTATTCCTCTCATCGCTCATAATTAGTTTACTCTAGAACTAATTTATAATTCTGTGTTTCATTGATTAAAGTGACAGAAAAACATTTCTTTGGTATTGAAGCACTTAATATGGGAAACAGATTAACAGCATACTTGGAAGTTTTGTGATTTGTAGTAGCCAGTCAGTTTTTGTACGGTATACGTGAAGAATTTGCAATTGTATGCTTCTTATAGAAGGATCATCTATCATGAGACTTAATTTTTTGTAGATATAAAACTTTGTACCCTCATTAACATCGTAATATGTTCTTACTTCATTGATTCTTTGGTTCCTTTACAATGATTTATTTTCATAAACTTGATATACATGATAGTTGGATTAAAGACCAAATTTGATCTTCTGATGGTGAATCGTGTTTTTTAAGATTCAATTTTTTTGTGCTTATGGTTTCTTTTATTCAGGGCAATGTTGCGGATGGAAACGTGGATGGGGATCCAGAACTACTTGATGACTCTGAATTTTATTTACAACTTCTCAAGGAATTCTTGGAGTCTAATCTTTCATCTTCTGGTTAGATGCTTCACAATTACTACCTCTGTTAATATCTGTTACGGAAAACTGGTTTTTTCTTGTGAAACTGTACTCTTTGTATTAAAAATAGTTTAGAGATAAAATGGTGAAAAGTACAAAACATTTCAGTTAGGCAAGTAACTATTACTGACACTACTAACCATAGTTTAAGGTTTTGGTTCTCATACATGGATGTGTCGTTATGCTCATTATCTATACATCCATCTGTCCGTACTATCAGTATGTATATTATAATATTGGACTCAAATTTTACTTTCTCAAATGACTATGCTACCACCGATGCAAGTGCATTAATCTAAAATGATTGTTATCATCAAAGTGGCCTGCATAATTGCACTTACATAATGTTTGACCTTGTTGCACGCCATGTCATATATGACTTTCTTAAGTCTACAAACCTGTATCTCCTAAGTTTAACATTCTCCAGTGTCTCCGACCAGTACGGAGAAGGGTCATCACATATGAACACGTCCTAAGTAATGAAATTGTCTTTTTAAATTGAGCGCAAAAGGAATATGATACAAGTAGAATTCAGCTCAGGCAAGATGAAAAATTCACTATAAATTTATGCAAATCCTTTGGTATCAATTGAGCCTTATAATAATCATTAATAGCTTCAGAATGATACTATACAGAATAGATCCTATTGTTGGCAATGAGTCATTTACCAAGTGGAATAGTGATCAATATCCAACAGCCACGAGAAATACAGGCTGCTAGTTCATATATTGTTTGTTTTCTCTTGGGATTAATGGTAGAAAGTGAGATACAAAAATAAGAAAAGAAGTAAATGAATGATCATAACTAAATAAATGATTATTGATGGAGGATCATCTGTCTTTGTGAAGAACAGGAGCATCATGGTTAGTGTTTCTATGTGGAAGATCTTAAGAAGAAACCTACGTTGGTGTGGGCTTAAACTGGAACTTGGCAGTAATGCCTATGATAGACTCGTAAGGGTGGTGAAGATTGAGAAAATGGAGCAGGCCACGTGCTAGGGGATGAAAATATTATATGGATATTCTGGAATTTCAGCAAGAAATGGTTGTTTGGCAGATCATCGATTATTAGAGGTATAAGAGACTAAGAGTATAGTTGAGAAAGGGCTCAATTAGTATAAACATAGTCAAGGTAATAGGATCATAACAACAGTCCCTGTGTTCGGTGCTATGTAGAGGAATAAGAGTAAGGTTGAGAATAGGGTTGCTAGTGGTTGGTATAATATTATATATACTGCATATAAACTACCAGTCCGCACATTACCAACTAGAACCATGTGTTGGATGGCGAACTACATTGATCAAGCAAATGTTGGTATATTGATATGGACTGATGTATTAAATATTTTTTGAGTTAAATTTGACTTCTTTTTGCAGAGACAGCTTACTATGCTTTGAGGAAGTTGCAGCCAAAAAAACGGAAGGTAGTTGACCGTCGTGCTTCGAAGAACCGCAAGATAAGGTAGCATGTGCCTGAAAATTTTCAATTTCTTTAAATTCTCTTACCAATCTTTTGCTAATTATCGCCACTGATATTCTAACTTCAGGTACCATGTGCATGAAAAGATTGCCAATTTCATGGCTCCAGTGCCAATGGTTCTTCCTTCCATGGCCCCAAAATTATTTGAAAACTTGTTTGGCTTGAACAAAGAGAAATCAAACTCTGGCATCTAACCTGTTCACGGGATGCGTTGACCTGCAAAAGTGTCCTCAATGCATCTTCTAAGAGTTTTGTAACGCAAATTAAACATTCTATTGTGTTTTTTAGTCGCCCAAAATAAAAATTCATGCTACTGTTAACTTATTGGCTCCTATTGTATATTGTCCTCCTGTATTAGCATTTGTTAGCTTTTTTTTGTATGAAAATTTATCTTACTTTAAAGATAATACCTCACTGTAGCTATTAAACTGTATTAATTACTTTGTTTAAGCTTGCGTTTGTTCAGGAGAAAACAAGTAGAAATGTTTTTTCGTTGGCTTACTACAACTAGGTACTTAATGTATAGTTGTATTTTAAAATATAAATGTAGAATGATCCATTAGTTCTTTAATGCTATAGGGATAGCTTTGGTCTAAACGCCGATGACCCTCTCACAAATGTGCCCCTGCTAAGCTATGGTTAACAAAATTTTAGTGGTTTCGATTCAATGGTAGAAATTAAGTTGAAAGAATTAAAACATTATAAGATTATTTTAGTTTATTATAAGAGCGAAATTATAAGAAATTTGAGAGTATGTAAATATAATATTACAAGAAATATTTAAAAATTTACCTCGTAGGATCACAAAAGGACGTTGGGGGTATCTTAAAAGATTGAGTAAAATAATACAAAGAACAAAAAGTATATTGGTTTATGTATACGCGCCACATTATTGCAAATAGTTATATAATATGAAAATGCCCTAATTATCCTTCATAAACTTTTACGAGAAATAATTATATGATATAAAAGAATATCGCATAATTGTAGTATAACAAAAGGTTAAGCAGGCTTTGAGTTGACCACGCTCTCTCTCTTTCTTATCTTTGCCATTGGTGGCTCGGTGGCTGCAGTGGCGGCTCGCTTTTCTCTCGAAACAAAATCGCCAATCTCAAATCCCTCTCCCCCAAGTACAGTCCTTGCTTCAGTTTTGCAGTGCTCTTCAATTTTTGTTCATTTATCATTGAATCAATTTTCGGACATTTCTCAGCAATTTATTCTGAATAAGTAGCTTTATTTCTTCATTTTTTGTCAAATGATTTGTTGTACTATGGTCTTCGCCATGTGCTTCCTGGTCAGGGGATGCTTTGGTAATGTATGCAATTTAATCAACTTTCGTAGCAATGGTTGATCATGAACTCATGATCTATACAACATCCTTATAGCCTTGTGGTACCTATCTTTTCAAGGCACAACAAAAGATGAAACCACCATGATTTCAAGCATCATCCTTTGAAGCCAATGATATAATTCACTCAACCTCCAAAACTATTGACAAACATCCTTGGTATGATAACACTGTGCAAAAGAATCTCGTATATTTGTGAGCCTTTCTGAGTATTGCAAAGAATCAGTTGAGTTGCATATCAACTTGAGCTTTCCAGCATTCTAAAATAAACCAAAATTTTCACTTCTTCCTCAAGTATTTTCATTGGAGCAAACCTTCCATTAAGCTACATTGACGTAATTATATGAAGATGACTTGCCGATGCACACAAACAAAGAAACTTGAGAGTTCCTTCTCTATTGGAATGGCCTTCCGTTTGTTTAGAAAAGAGAGTGAAATAAATATAAAGTACCCTTCTTATAGTGTAATACCCCGGTTTAGTCCCACATTGGATGTGGAAAAAAAGATAATATAGTATATAAGGCTCGGTGAGTTTACTATCATTAAATTGGACTTAAGTATTTTTAATGAATTATGTTATATTATGATTTTGGCTCACCATGAATAATTTGCTCATAACATATAATGCTTAAGGGAAGATGTTAAGCTTCTAGTCATGATATTATTTTTGTTATTTTTTATTATACTAAATTTCCTTTTTTTTCCTTGTTGTTTTTATTGGGTTACTTCTATGTTTTTATTTATTTTGAAGTTGGTTTTCTTTTCTTGTACCCTGATTGCGGATCTTAATTTATGTCTCTGCTTATGCTCTTGTATAATCTTTTTTAATCTTGTTTTAATTCCACGTGATCTTTTTCTTCTTCACCTGATATTTTTTGAATGAATTTATCAACACATTTGCTGTAGTAATTTTAGATTGTAATCAATACACCGCAAAACACATCATGCTTTACTTAGGTAAAGTTGGTGCTTTACCTTGCCCCTGGTGCCTAGTCTTCGGAAGACCTTAGCCTGCGGCATCTTAATGCTTACCAATTCTTCTTAACAACTTCCCAAGATAAAAGTAAATAAATATGATACAAGTATAATATGCAGACGTCCATATTCACCACTTTTAGGTGATTGATGCTTAGGTTTGTGCTAAAGGAGAACTTTTTCCAAATTGAATCATAATTTGTTTTAGCTACTCTCGTTTATACATAAATAGTGTGTATGCACATGACAATTTTATTAGAGTATAAAATAATTATTAGAGTAGAAAATAAGCAGTTGAATTAGTTTTGCAGCATACATCACTTTGTTGCCTAAGACAACCAAGCTGGCCAGAATAAGGATTTCCACTTTCTTCTTTTACTCTTCATTTTCCCTTCTTTTCACTCTGAATGTCCTTGATAGTAACTCGTGATTGGAGATAAATATATTTGTTGTATTTTCAAGTATGTTACTGATCATGCACTGATATGAAATATTGCACCATGGGCAATGTTACACTTCTTCATATATATGGATTCACTGAACCTGACAACCCCTTTGATATTATTAACATTGATCTATCTCTGGTTGTCACACTGTACTCTCCACATTCACCAATCGCTATGTTAGAGCACGACTCTCTTTGCGGAGAAGGCTAAATTACTTAGACTGTACCACTCAGCATTTTGAGTATTTTGAGATTGTGTGATGGCGAACCACAATTGGAGAGCTTCTCACCCTTCTCTATATCATGTTTGTGCCAGATGATGCTTGTGAGAAACTGAGATGCGAGGTTGATATGTTTGAAGACCATGATGAATTTATCAATATTGTCAACTTAGTTAAGATCACAAGCAATAAAATTTTAGAGAATGAATCACGACACACCTGAAGATGTCAAAGCATTATTGTTATCGGAGAATGTTTGTTTTTCACTAGTTTCACTAACTCATGACAAAGAAAGTTTGTATGCTACTAGTTCCTGGGAAGAAGCTACGGACAAGCATAAACGTTGTTATCAAGTGAAAGAGACAAAGATGTACCATTCCCTAGTACTGCAAATGAGTGCAAGGAAGATACTTGCTAGGTTAAGAGCTTATGCATCGAAACGACGAAGAACATTGATTGTAAGAAAATTCCATTTTTTTTGTAATCCCAGTATACGAATCATTGACTTCAAAACTAGTCTAAGAGTAGCTTGAAAATTCATTGTTTTGTTTTGAGAGGAAGTATTGAAGGTTTTAGATATTCACATCTTTTACCTTTATTGAAGAAATTTATTGGAATATGTGTAAATTATTTGAAGCCAACTTCAATTTGTTTTACTTGCTTATACACGACATTAAAAGAAACTAGACAAAGAAGTGAATGTATGCTAAGTTTGACGTGTTCCTGATGAGATATTGACATTTTTTCTTTAGGCAATCGTTAATTTTCGGTGATTTATTTCTGGAACAAGTATGTTTATATACATTATCTCGGAGAACCATGTTTTCAGCATTTACTGAATTGCTTATTAAAAATGTATTTAGTTTGCTCTTGAAATTCTAGTCGTGCATATAGACCCTGTTTGGCATAGTTGGTCAGCTGCTTTTGCTGGTTAAAACAACTGAATTTAAAAAGCTGGAGTGTTTAGTAAACTGCAGCATGATTTTGGAAAAACTGAAAGGAAACTACTTTTGACTATTTTCTAACTATTTTTCTTCTTACATCTCATGTCCGCACTTGCATTTATATCTTTACGATAATAAAATTATTATTTTAATAAAAATATTAAATTTAAAATTATTTTTAAATATTTTTTAAAAAAATTTGACCACCATAACAGTTTAGTCAATTACCTTTTAACTTTTCTAATCAGATACTTTTCAACCAGCATTTTTTTAACTAGTAAAAGCTAAAAATTTTAACTAAGCCAAACGGAGCCATAATATGTGAGAGCGTAATTAGAAAATTAATAAAAATAGTGCCCGGTAAATTTTCTTAGTGATTGCAACATAGTCTCGAATTTTATGTTCTAATATTTGCCTAAAAAATATAAGTATTGTCTGTGCTATATTTATCAAATATCCATCTAATATAAGTAAACATATTAATGTTTTCATAATATTATTTTTTTTAGGTGTGTACAGTCAAGTATAGATTGGGATAATAATAATATATTAACACTGGTATATACAGTGAGTGAAGTGACAGATGACTATGAGTTATCAATGATATGAGATCTTTTACATAAAGTCATTATAGATTTTTGCATAATTAGCAGTATATTTGATGTGGTCAAACGTTACTTGTAATAGATTAATTGTAAAGGTTATAATTAGGTATGTTATAAATCATAAAGATGATAGTTAGCGTTGAAGATTAATTTATTTCTCTTATAAAATGAAGGTATTAGCATGTTGGGCTTTTTGATTAAGTGAGACCAAAATACATGATCATATTTAAATGAATAAATATTAAGATATCATTCATATTCATTATATTAGTCTAATTAGGAATTGAACTATACAAATATAACATGTTCCATTATTTGTATTTAGTTTAGAGCTAGAATAAAAGAATTAAATTACATGAAATTAGAGAAAAAGGTTAGTTTAAATCTTGATATACTTACAAGTTATATAGTAATAATGTGTTACTAAATATCTCTAATTGTTTGTAACATAAAAATAAGATTATATTATTATTTTTAACATCATAAGAATCTATTGAGTCGCACCAATATTGTTTCAATTAAAACAAATATTTTCATGTGACATGACCATAATAGTTATAACCAAGTGACTACGAAGTGTAGTTTTGAACCGCAAACACAATAGTTTTTTTTATAAACATATTAAAGTATTTAATTTGAATTTTAACTCAAATTTATGCTACGTGGAGACATGCGCACATGGACTAAGTCATATTAGCACCTACAAACATAAATCATGTTGGTTCAATCTTAGAATACCATCCTCAATAAACATATAAAAAATTTATAATTTAGGAGGGAAAGATAAAAAACAAATAATTTAGAAAGAAAAGAAAAAAAAGAGAGAGGAGAGGATTGTTGAATTAGCAAGCGACAATGGTGAGCAAAGTGACGGCAAGGTAAGAGGCGAGCGAGCGAACGGGGCGAGAGGATATTTTTGTATCGAGCCAAATCGGAGCAATGGATCATATCAAAATTTGCTAGATCTATTTATATTTTATTTTTTATTCATGTTTTCTCCTCTTATTGCATTGAAAAGATGTTTTTATATTTTTATTAAAATAAAATGCCATTTTGAATAAAACCCTGAAATAAAGATATGAGTGCCTTGCTGATAAGGTTTCAAAAAACAGTAGTATTCTAAACATTCAAAAATTATAATCTTACATTAATCAGGAGCGCAATAGCAATCAGTCAACGTCATTTCCGTATGCTTGTTCAACTCGCCTGTCTTATGAAGATTGTTTATTGATGAATATAAGCAAAGCTATGCCTGCCTCTGTATCACACACCTGAACTCTCATTTAGCAACAGCCAACAATAGCAGAGCAGCAGGATTGTGAATGAATCCCACCGACGCCACCCCATCCTCCCTCAGGCGCATGTGCTCGAGGACCCTACTCAGTGTTCCAATGGGAGGGAGTGAAGGCGGTTGTGTAGCCTCATTTGTCATCTACAGACTTGTCGATGCATTGTCTTGACCTCCTCCGAGTTGTAGATAAGAAGCCTCGCACCAATTACCACGAGGTTTCACTTTTCAGTATCAGAAATTCAGAAATCCAGAATTCAGAATTCAAATGGATAGAGCATAAAAAATAATTTCAAGCTGTCACCATTGTACTTGTTGGTCCAAGTCCTGCTGGTATCAAAATATCAATTGGGTTTTTAATTTCGCCCTGCGTGCTCCAGTTGTGCGTACATATTCTTTAATTTTTGTAACTACTCAAACAGCCTCCTCTTCGGCTCTTCCCTGGTGCCGGGTGCCGACGATATTATTATATCCTTGTTTGCTGGTTTGTATTATTAAATGCAATAAATACAATACCATACTCCCCTCCATCCATCTCTTCTTCCCCCACAACACAAGCTTTGTGCCTCCCATGTCGCAGTTTCCTAATCCAACCTCTGCGCTGTGTCTGCAGTTGTTGGTATCTGAACGATTTGTGTTGTTTGATGGGAGAGCAGATCGATCGGAGAGCCAGCGCTGCATTCGCATCCACAAATCTGCCGGAAGCTCGGTATCCACCACTTCCTCTCTAACCGCCTCCCATTCTTTTTTTGTAATTAATTTCTATTTGTTTACAGGCTTACAGCTAAGCTTAGCTTCCTCTCAGTTGAAAAAATATTCATTTCATTGCTTCTTCTTCTGGCATTGGTTAATTTGGTCAACCAAGTCCTGCATTCATTATATATAGCTCCATTTTAGATCCTCATCATCTAATTGCCTGCCATGTCTCGTCTACTCCTCTTTCTGCCTTTTCTTCTTGTAATTTTTTAGAGCGATTATTTTCTTCCTGCGGAATCTGAGGTCTGCTTAAACGGTATCATGTTTTCAAGAAATTTACCTTTTTCTAAAAACAAAAATCAAGTTTTGTATTTTTTTGATTCAGGAGTGATGATAGCCAAAGAAAGATGAAGTTCAAAGATCACAAAGAAGGAACCGGAGAGAAGCACAGATTCATACTTGGAGACTGCAGGAACTCAACCTTGTTCAAGTTCCACTCCCTCAAAATAGCTCTCTTTGTGATTACATGTTGCACGTTGCTAACCCTTCTCTACTCTCCCACGACGCACAATGACCATCTGCAACCACCCATCAGTACCAGGTCAAGATTCGTCGACGCCGGCAATGTTTGGCAGCGCACACTTTCGGATCCGCGATATTTATCGAACCAGCTGCACGTAGATTGGCAACACATTGCAACAATTATGCGCACCACCCTCGAGGGCGGTGAGGAGGCGAGGCAAGATGCCATCAAGATAGGCCTCTTGAATTTCAACTCCAGTGAGGTCAGCTCTTGGAGGGCTGCGATCCCGGCCGCCAAATTCTCGCCGGTGCATCTCGCCTACGCCAACACGAGCGTCACATGGGATGTTCTGTATCCAGAGTGGATCGACGAGGAAGAGGAAGGGGAAGTGCCCGCTTGCCCGTCGCTTCCAGAGCCACGTGTGGACGAGGGGCTGCAATTCGACGTGGTGGCCGTGAAGTTGCCTTGTAGCAAATCAGAGGGGTGGGGGAGGGATGTGGCGAGGCTGCACCTGCAGCTTGCGGCAGCCAAGCTCATACTAAGCACCGGAGGAGTGCACGTGCTATTCGTCACGGAGTGCTTTCCGATTGTGAACCTATTTAGGTGCAAGGATCTTGTGAAGCGCGAGGGAAATGCATGGTTGTATAGACCGGATGTAGCAGCATTGCAGGCGAAGCTGCATCTCCCAATTGGGTCATGCGAGCTCTCTGTTCCACTCAAACCCCAAGGTTAGTTTACTCATCCTTTTAAGTTTTAATTATATTTTTAGTTTTTTTTTTACTTCAAATATTGTTCCTCCTCCCACCTTAATTTTTATGCATTTAATTCACATTCATGGAAAATAGTGACTGGTGAGTGGTGATCACATTTACATCTCTTTAACGCATGGCACAGTTATGCCCCAGGCCGGGTCAAGCGTTCGCGAGGCCTACGCCACGATCCTCCACTCGGCGGAGATCTACGTCTGCGGCGCCATCACGGCTGCTCGCAGCATTCGCCTGTCCGGCTCCACCCGCGACCTCGTAATCCTCGTCGACGAGTCCATCAGCGCCCACCACCGTTCCGGCCTGGAGGCCGCCGGATGGAAGGTCCGCACCATCACCCGCATCCGCAATCCCAAGGCCGAAAAGAACGCCTACAACGAGTACAACTACAGCAAGTTCCGTCTCTGGCAACTCACGGAGTACGACAAGGTCATCTTTATCGACGCGGACCTCCTCATCCTCCGCAACATCGACTTCCTCTTTTCCATGCCAGAGATCTCTGCCACCGGCAACAACGCTACCATCTTTAACTCCGGCGTCATGGTCGTCGAGCCCTGCAACTGCACGTTCCAGCTGCTCATCGACAACGTAAATGAGATCACGTCCTACAACGGCGGCGACCAAGGCTACCTCAACGAGATCTTCACGTGGTGGCACCGCATCCCCAAGCGGATGAACTTCTTGAAGCACTTTTGGGAGGGCGACAGCGACGCCGTCAAGGCCAAGAAGAAAAAGATTTTCGCGGAGGCGGAGGCGAGTGGTTTGTACGTGCTGCATTACCTGGGAATGAAACCGTGGCTCTGCTTTCGGGACTTCGACTGCAACTGGAACTCTATCCTGTACCGGAGCTTTGCAAGCGATGAGGCTCACGCTACGTGGTGGCGGGTGCACGATAGCCTGGATGAAAGGCTGCAGAGGTTTTGCCTCTTGCCGACGGTGACCAAGGCGGGGCTTGAGTACAACCGTCGCAAGGCGGAGAAGGCGGGGTTTCCCGACCGGCACTGGGAGCGGAACGTGACCGACCCGAGGCGGGCGGTGTGTGTCGATAAGTACTGCGATTGGGAGGACGTGCTGCGCCACTGGGGTCAGCCGGCCAACAAATCGTCAACCGCCACTACATAGATCTTCGCCCCCCGCACATACACACAAACACACAAAACAAATCGAAGAATTTAGCCATCCGATCAGGGCGCTCACATCTTCGATCGTCACCAGGTAGCCGAGCAAGCCCAGAATTCTTTCCTTTTTTTCCCGTCGATAAATGCGCGCATCTCCATTTCCATCTCCATCGAATGCAAAAGATTTTCATCCCGACTTTCAAACCGATCTATACAAAATTTATTTCTCTGGCTGGCTCCTTTATGAATTGATGTTTTTTTTTAATTATGAAAAACGTCCGAATAATTGACAAAGAAAGACATTTGAGCAATCGTTATTGTGAGGCGAAAAAAATTCTTAAGCGCCCGAAAAACGGGGTTGCTTTGTTTTCTCAAAAAAAATATATTTTTTTAATTTTATTTTTTAGAAATGATATGCACCTTGTAAACTATCCAATTGTACAAATATTAAGGTATTTTAGATTACATATATGTATAAAATACGCTAATCAATATTATATTTCTTTATAAAGTGAATAATGTTTTTTTTCTTATATGTGATATTAGTTAGGGTATTGTCTTATATGTGATATTAGTTAGGATATTTTTTACGTATACGTAATCTAAAATACCTCAATATTAATACCATTAAATAGCTTACAACATTAAACGAGGTGATCTTAAGCGATTTTACCTTTCTTTTTTTTATCCCGTTTAATCCAGACCACATGAATAAGCATTTTTTTTAAAAAAAAATTTATTCAATTCTTGACATAAAGATTATTGCATCTTTACTATTGTTAGAAAAAAATATTTATTTTATATTGGGCAACCTCAAGTTTTCATCCTAAACCCATATGCATCCTCATACAAACCATATCCCTAGCTCAATATAACTAAACAAATGTTAACATCTATTCATTTTTCAGTTGAGCTCCTTCAACATCTATTCATAATCTCCTTTCTGGATGCAATCATTATAATTTTGTATTAGAGTAGAAATGTGAGCTCATTCACAACAAGGTGCATCTTGGATTTTGGTAATACAATCATAGGTTTCACAAGGCTTGATTTTGATAACAAGGACCTAGTGTTAATATTTCTAAATTTTGCAACCATATAAATATCTTTTTTTTTCTTTGATACCACTCAGATATAAGAAAAGCTAATAAAAAAAGAAAAAAAAAAGGAGAATAAACCAAAATAACTAGGTTCACTTTAATACTAAGTTTAGTAGCATAGCTATATGTTTTTGCTCTAGCACCAAAATATATAGAGTGACTAAATCTAGGATTCTTGTGTGTGATAAGTAAGGGGTTTTAAAACAATAATACAAAATATATATGCAAATTTTATAACTCTAATAATACTTTTTACAACAAAGACATACCTTAGTATCTTTCTATTTTTTTCCTTTTCAGAAGTTATTTCACTTCAGGATCGCACTCTCAATCGTCAATTACCATATGCCATATTAGAGTTTTAAGGGTAAAAACTTAAAAATCCACTTGTTATTTTTACTGAGCATTTAATTTATATTTCTTTATTTTTTTCCATATTTATTTAATATTAATAATAGTTTAATTAAGATACTTTTATTATCTTATTATTTTTGATGTCTCTTAATTAGTTAATGCTATTATTAATTGGCTCAAATAAGACACATTTAAATTAGACATGCTTAACTTGGCATCCTAGCCATTGCAACTTCTCCCTATATAAGGAAAGACATGCAGATATCTTAGGCACATCTCATCACACTGTTCATTATATTCTCTCTTCTGCACTCTGAGTTTCTCTTATTCTTTGGTTATTCGACATTGAAAGTGTACTGCAGACATACTTTTCACTGATGCGCTGGCAAAGAGGTAATGTCGGTTATATCTTAGGACATCAGACTGGATCCAAACCCACACTAAGGAGCCAAAAATTTGCCTTAAACAGATGCTTGTCGCCTCCGATCACTCTAATCATTTTTTTCATTTTACTCTTATGAATTTGTAGAATTGCATATAGGATTTTTCATTGATCTTTTATATCACAAAATAATTGCACAACATAGCATTCACCCTTCCAAGTCTACATAGTCCCCAAAGGTTGAAATGTTGGTGCTACATGAAATTAGATCTATTCTATTTGCACATATCCTTCAATGCACAATCAACTTTGAGAAAATTGAGCGACTAAACCTAGGTACTTGCCATCAAGGAATTCAAAATCGGTTTGTACTTCCTAGCATGAGCGATATGTATTAGTCCAAAATAGAATTGGTACATCAGTATATGGACTAAGGCTCTAAACATTATTTAACATAGTAGTTGAACTCCATACAACTAATGTGTGGCAAGCCTAGTATTGGCCAAAATCTATATCTTATTTGGATCAAAATAGATGGACCATATTAGAGCCATGGTGCTCTGTCATGCTAACAATCATCCTAATAAAGCCATACTTGCCAACCGTAATGACTAAAGGCCCCTACTAGATCCATGTCTAATTCACATCATGGCCCATTAATGTTATACGTGACCCAAGTAAGACCATAGATATCCCAACCATAAGATATTCAAGGTAAATCATCTTCTTCACTCATTTTCCCATACACACCATTTTGAATTACTTAAGTATCCTATGGAAGATGCTAGGTTAAACACTTGGGCTTTTCTTTTTTTTATTACAAATAATGTGGAGCTTCTAATAGTTTTAGTAACCTTCTCTAGTGAGCTTATATTCTAATTTTTTTCATGGACAAGATATCTACTAAAAAAAAACAACTATCCTTAGAATATCTACTAACCTCATAGGATACACTAGTTCTTTTTGAAATGTGACATCAATGTAGACATAACTTTTTTTTAGCATCCCATTCATCAAATGCATTATGAATTTCCTTTTGAGTCCGTGTGAACAAGTTTCCCTTTAGGGAATGCAAACTATTCACTGTTCCCTCTTACTCTCACATCCTCTCGCTTCATCTCTTCTAAACCCACGGCAAGCCATAGGCCTTCAAGCTCAAGCAAGTAAAACTCAAGATATCCCCCTCTTCCTCTCCTTATAAGTTTATAGGTTTGGGTGTTAGGAAAGTGCTTGTGTACTGTATTTTCTAATTTGGATGGCTAGCATCCACATGGCCTTGTATTGTAATTAAACTAGACTTTAGTAAGAAGGGAGACTGCTAATACGTCTTTGATTTTGATGATCAATTGCTCTAATGCACTTATCGGATTTAGATATCATCATTCCGAATGCGAACTATTCACGGTTCCCTCTTATCACATCCTCTCTTGTTTCATCTCTTCTAAACCCATGGTAAGCCATAGGCCTTCAAACTCAAGATATCCCCTTCGTCCTCTCCTTACAGGTTTATAGGTTTGGGTGTTAGGAAAGTGCTCGCGTAATATGTACTGTATTTTCTAATGTATTGTATTTTCTAATTTGGATGGCTAGCATCCACATGGCCTTGCATTGTAATTAAACCAGACTTTAGTAAGATGAGTGACTGCTACTACGTTCTTGATTTTAATGATCAATTGCTCTGATGCGCTTATCGGATCTAGATATCATCCATAGATAGGAGATGCCGCTTACTAGATTTCGGTGACGTTTAGTCCGACAGGTCATCCTCTCATCCTCTAATAGTTCATCAGTGCTTTTTTTTAACTAGCAGGCGGATGAGTATAGGGAGACGTGTTGACTCTAAGCAATACCTGGAAGAGTTCGGTGCGACTATCTAAGAAAGGATTTTTTAAAAGACCCAAAGAGCTCGTTTGGCGGAGCTTTCCGCCCCGCTCACGTTCTGACTGTGTTCCACCCCTTGTTCAAAAAACTTTTGTTCTAAGATGTAAAAAAGCTGTAAAAACCCAGCTTGATTATTCCCCGCCTTTTGTAACGCTCCACCAAACGAAGCCGTTGACGTTGTAGGCTGGTTTGGATCAAGTCAACGAGCTCTTTGATGCCCGAACCGCATTCACAAAAGATACAACCCATTCAAAACTTAAAAAGAACAAAATATATATATATTTGTGTCTATAAGGCGATAACATGTGATTAATAAATTTATAATAAAAGAAGTGGTCTAGGAGAAATTACATACCAAAAGCAAAACTGTTACCTCAGCATTACAAAACAAGTAAATATAGAACATGTTTTTAGTATTACATTTACCTCTTTGTGAAAGCAAACAGAAAACAATATACAGCAGATCGCAGGGACTGCATGAATTCATCGCCCATCGGCGAAGGAAACAGTTGAGGGATGGATCAGAATCACTTCCCCCGGCAACCTGCTTCAAATGAGAGACAACCCTGTGCTTATTCTGCACTTGCCGGTGTTGACCCTAAAAAAATAATAAATTGTCTCATGGTAGAAAGAAAAGATCGTGTTATCTCAAACATCATTTTAGGAATTTTTTCCTTCCTGCACAAAAAACAGAAAGAATAAGCACAGCACAGTTATAGTCAGAGACATAAACCTATATGGTATGGCAGCGCCAACAAATGAAAAGTAAAAACAATGCACTGTGAAGACACTATTTGGTCTACACCATCAAGCAAATATTAGTTGCATAGCTCCTGACAAAACAAAAATCTACCAGGTTATATTCAGAAACTGCTTATCGTGCTTTGTTGCCTTTCTACTGAGTTAATGATCATGCAACTGGAGCTAAAACTCAAGATACAGCAATTAAGAATTAACCTTTTCGCAGCAGATAGGAAAATACAAGTTCGTTCCAAGCGTCCGGAACCCCGGGAAGACACCAATGGCTGCAATCAAGAACTGTAGGCGGATAACTCCAAGTGCCAATATGGGCATCACTCCTGTATGCTCCCATCAACGTTACATTAAGAATCGTGGCAGGAACTGACATCCTTTCTACTACTTCAGCAATGATATCTGCAAACTCATTCCTGTCATTCTCAGAGGCCTCGGATAAAGGTTGATGCGTAAGATTACAGACCTTCTGGTTGGAGCCACTGACAGTTATACTAGTAAATTAGTAGGCAAGTTTATGAAGCAAACATAATGCACCTTGAAGCATGAAATTCAATGAAGAGCAGTATGTTGGCAGGATGAAACAAACAGAGAAGAAACCGAGTGTTGCAATCAAGAAATACTGAAATAAAAGAATGAAGAACTTTTCCTACACCGTCAAAAGAAGTAAATATTTTTCATGTCAGTGTTCCAACCTCTAGCAATGGATATTGGGGAAAATCATAAATATTGAATGAACTCCTTTGTGGATACTCCCTTTTGCATCTTATTTTAGCAAAAATGTATCAAGAACAATAGGTAATAATAGACTGTTATGCAAGGGCTATCCAAATTTTGGGTCAACCCAAAAGGCCAAACCAGACTGAAATTTTTATTTTGTTTCAGTTTTATTCTGAAAATAGGTTAGTTTAGTTTAGTTTCAAAATTTTTAAAAAAATTAGTTCAGTTTTTTGTTCAGCACCAAATTTTCAAATTGAACCAAATAAACCAAAGCTTTAATAATTATCTATCAATTTTATATAAATATTTAAATTGGAGCATATTTTTACTTAAAAACAAATAATAATGTAAAATATAAAAAAAAATTAAATTCAGTTTAACCTGAACCAAACCAGCCTGGAATTTTGATTTGACTTTTGAAAGAATTGATTTGAGTTTAGTTTGAGAAAGTTTTATAAATTTCAGTTCGAATTGTGTAGTGGCTGAACCGAAATGACAGTGTTAGTTATGCAATGTTGTGGTGTTCATACTTCATACCTAAGATTGAGATCTCATAGATTTGTGAGAAACCGTGCACAACATTTTGTTCAATTGGTTTTCTATAGACAAGGTTTTATTTTGACCAAGTGGAAAATAAACAGGAAAAGCAAAAGATCTTCTAGATGAGACAGATACCTGAAAAGGCGAAATTCTATAAGATGAATAGTTTGAGAAACATGTCTGAATCAAAAGCAATCCAGAAGCAGGACAGATAAGATAGGTCAATTTCTCCTTGTTGAGTTATTTCCATTTTTCTACTTCTAGTCTGCTTTGTATCAGCCCGGGACTTGTATCCTTTCATTGCCACATTTATTACTTCACTAATCATTTAACAAACTTAATATCTAACTAAAGTATAGATTTGAATTTTTTTTCCCTTCCTTGTGTCGTTGAATTCTGTAACAACTTAGCATTGAGCAAAAAAGATTAAATGGTTCTTGTCAAAAAATTTCTCACATATAAAGTGATTTGTGATGACCTGCAAGGTGACACCAATGCCAAAAGATTTGTGTTTTGTATCATCTTAAAAAATATCAATCAGCCCCTGCAATTCATCTGGCAGAAGCTAGTACGAGATGGTGGGAGAGACAAGATATAAGACAAGTGAAGTGAAAGGGTCATGTTGGACTTCCAAACTGGTGAGGTAACCATGGAGTGAGAGGTGTATGAGAGAACTAAGACATATATAATCAGGGCATAATGGTTCATTTCCGGAGGAGGGTGATAAAAAGGCAGTTCAATACATAACATCAATGTGGAGTAACATAGTGGAGCCTGATTGTTATAAATTGTTAAAAATAACCATATTCTTTTCTATGGCACCACAACCATCCATTCATTTGAAGAATGAATCAAATGATGAATGATTAAAAATAAAATGGCAGCCCCCAACCCACTTGTAGGCAAGAAATGGAAAAGACATAAAGGGACAATTATTTCTATTTCTTTTTCTAGCTCAATTTTACTGGCTTTGTTTATTTTGTCACATTGATAGAAGAAATCGATAAGAAAAAGAAAAGGTAATTTAGAGGAATTCAAGAAGTAAGATACAATAATTTTTTTTATTATTATTTTGGAATAGACAAGATTTGCAGGACATTTGATTGAAAAAATGTAGATGTAGACATGTAATTGTTCACGAAGATAGAATTTCATAATTTAAGTTGGTTTAGCTTTGACTTTAAATCATTAATTTTTGTATGTTACTTGATGACGGAGTATATGCAATAGTAAAACTAATAAAAATCAACTAAATTCATAGCTAAAACCAACCAAAACACAGTAAAAGTTTAGAGCAAATATCAAAGTGGATAAGCATTGTCAAAAACCAATTCAGCAAAAGCAACAAATGAAACTAGAAACACTGAATACAACAACAAATAATAGTAGCTCCACCTAATGCCCCCCCTTGAGGTCCTCCATAGATGATATCATCACCACCACACATCTTGTGTAGTGGATGAAGTGGAAAGATGTCATTAAGAACAACTACCATGGCCTAAGCATAAATGAGAGAAAAAGACTAGAGTAGAGAACAAATTGGAATTCTCTTGAAGGGGATGTGATAGTTAGTCTAACAGAGGGAAAAGATGGGATAGGGAAGGTTTGATGGCTGCAGTCCTTAAGTCTCTGTCTCTAGGGACCTAGCTAGGTCTCGATAAAGAAGAGAGAGGGGCTAGGATGGGAGGTTAAACCTATAGAATTCTTGCATACATCATGTTTGTTGACTGATGGTTGGAGCAATCTGCATAGGGTTTCGGATTCATGATGCCTGAGTAAGGCTCAACAGAGGAGTGAGAATAAGATACAATGGGCCTACCTATGGTCTTTTGATAAGTCAAAGTTTGACTAGGAAAGAATAGATGATTGAGGAAGGGAAGGCTGATGGAGCTCTCACAGCTGGTAGGATTAACTGACAATTAAGGTAACTTGTTCTAATAATAGCTAAATCCAATCAGAGTTTGGGAATTGTTATCAGTCAACTTGACAATATGTGATACAAAGGGAAGTGTATTCTTAGGAGATGGGAGATCAGGATACTTAAGAAATTTTTACATAAAGAGCCATTTTTAGAATTGATGTATCACCAAATCATTGATTGATGTGTCCATAATAAAAGCACAACATCGACATTATGTAAAAACAATAGTTTCTCAAAGTTAAATATAAACTAGTCAGTTAATGGGGTTATGTTGCCAATTTATTTGTGTAATAATTGAGTTTGGTTGCTTCCTATGAATGATAAACAGATGAAAAACTTAGTTAATTTAATCTACTGAGTATAAGTAAATACCTCCAATGCGAAGGCTCATAAGTCCGAAAAAAGACATGAGTTCTGTTTATGTTGACCTTTGTTTCAATCCAAGAGGCCCAAGTGTTTAAAGCAATTCTAAATGCAGAATTGATAGACATTCCAAGCTTCAGTGCTCCTCCAACCTGAAAATAGCAACCACTGCAAAAAGGATCTTAGACATTCAGCATTACGCACAATAAAATTCATAAGATTTGTTCTAATTGCTAATATGCTTTTGGTTTGCTACCAAACTAATGAGTATATTTTGCATTTCAGATTAGAAAACTCGCTTGAAGTCCAATTTATTTCCATCATTTTTAACTTCCCAAAATTCAAGTATTATGTGATTTGAAACCTAGAGGAATTAGTTAGTTTGCCCAAGATCCCGCTTACCTGCTAAATTTTGGCAGTATACATACAGAGAAATATAGTCACTAAGCTGGAAGGAAATGAGAATCATCATTGATATGCTTATTAACTTTTATCGCAATAGAACTTGCAAACTTAGTGGATATAATAACATCTTGGTCAGCGATAACAAATAAACTCAAGTAAAAATCTGAAAACTTACATGTCGAAAAGTTTGCTTGGTGTCCACCAATGACCAGAGTTGAATATAAGTACATCTGAATCAACCCACTTTCCGTTCATGTTGTCCATCTTGTCCAACTTAAGTGCTGTTCTAACCCTTTTTGGCCAATGTCTTGGTGGCAAACTTTGTTGAACAAGAAACACAGATCGGAAGAACTCTATGCTCAAATTGAAAGTTTGGAAATGAACGCCTAGGAATTGTATAGTCTTTGAGATCTGATTTCCGTTAACTTCATAAACAGTCTTGGGATCTTGCACCCCTGTCATAAGCATGCAGATGAGTGACTCCCACTGGGTGCGGCTCATTGAATCACCCACAAAGACAACTCTTTTCCCCCTAAGCCTCTCCAAGATATCATGTGCATCGAAGTTAGGCACATCACATTGCCGCGGTTTCCATCTCCACTTAAGGTAGTCCATATCCTTCCTCCCATTTGCCAAGCAGTTGAACCCCCTTTCAGAAAATGGACACTCGGAGCTATTATAAAGAGGATATGAACTATCCGGAACCCAACTACCATCAAAAACATCGCAGAAATCAGTGTCTCCAATGGATTCGAAATTTGATCTCTCGCTGCCCAAGTATCGGAAAATATAGAGAAGCACAATACATCCGGAAATTAAAATGCCAATGGCAAGACAGAAGGCCACTGCAAAATCGCCAAAGGTCGGTCTACGCCCCACACACAACTTACTGTGAACTGAAACCCTAGGGGTTCTCAAAGGCCTAGGGGCTAATCGTGCTACGAGGCTCCTATTAAATCGACTAGTCGCCATCTTCTGCACTAGAAAACGAATCAACGGATTCCGCCCTACGGATAATCATCCCCGCTTCAGCAGCAGATCAGGACGAAGCACATAGACTGAGCCATATATCAGTTCCATCAAATATCAGCAAACATTCACAAAATTTGGGCCTCTCCGTTGTCAAATAAACACCGTAGAAAAAACAAATTTTTTTTCTCAGTGAACAACTTCGAATTCGACACTGTTAGAACCAAAATTCAAATTTGCACCAAGAAGCAAGACTTGCACCAAATCACAAAATTTCAGTACGGGAAACAGGATCCAAAAGCGCGGGCGACACAAACCGGATTCACCTCGCACGCAGTATGTTGCCTTCTACCATCAAAGTTGACTCCTTTGGGGGAAGAAAGACCAATCCTGATGAGCAATTTATGCTATTCGGAATCTTTGAATCATGTAAGGGGGGAAGCGAGAGAGATGCTTCGCCAACGACGTCTCTTGTGTGGGTAGTAGGAAGGTGGAGGGTGGTTGGAACCTCAGGATGGTGGATGGGGACGGGAAGTTAAATAGCAGACGAGACAGGGGCATTTACGGAAGTTTGTAGAAATAATTAAATTGCTCATTTCTTTGTGCTGGGGCACCAAAAGAGAATATATAAGAGAACACTTTTTGTAATGACCAATTTTTAGTGACACGATTCACGAGTTATTTGTGTTTGCTCATATTCAGCCCTTTACAAGGATGTCAATAAATTGTTTGTTACACGCCAAAGTTGCAAGTGTTTAGAAACATTGTTTTGATGCTTGGCTTTAATTGGTAATTCATTTAAGGCCATCTTTGTAATTCATTTAACATAGTAGTTATCGTGTAGCAACTGGCTTAAAAGATCACTACCTTGCCATTTTTTAAGGCCATCTCTTCTTGGTCAAATAAAATGGCTAAAATTTGAGATAAAGGGAAAGAAATTCGACACCTCCTCTACCATGGACCTATCGATGTCAAAGTATATCATTTTAGAGGTTTAATTTCAAACCCTAAATTTGGAATGCATCGGTATGCCTTATGGATTATATTTGGAGGATATTTGTTAGGCCTGCGGGCTAAATTTGGGGTGCAGCCCAAATAATAGCCTGGCCCACCCTAACTTTATCTACTTGCCGGATCGGATCGGGCATCGTCCGAACCCGAATCTGGATCCATTTCATCCAACGGACGAATCGCGGGCTGATTCGTCATGTGGATGGCGTGATGCGGACGCAAGGCGACGTGACGCAGCGTGGGCAGCGGATGTCTCGGACTCCGCGTTGACATGGGTGACGAGAGAGAAAAGGGCAACAACATCGCCGTCGTCCTCTCTCTCACACGCGCGAACGAAAACGAGAAAGGAGTTCTTCGTTCGGCGATTCTCCGGTTCCGACTGATCTCCCATCTCCTCTCTGGCTAGCTCCGGCTAGCTCGACGTCGTCGGACGTCCTTCCCTGAGCTCCCCTGTGCATCCGGTGGTGTGGGCGGGTGGATCGGATCGCGAGGAGCTCCCCGTCCTCTTCCACCGTCTTCTACGTGCCACCGCCGTCGACTTCACTGGACCTCACTGCCAGACCGCCTTGGAAGGCGCGGCCGGCAACCACTTCGCAGGAAAGACGGAGCCGGCGCTTGGCGCCGAGGTACTCCTCTATTTCCCCTCTGCGCCTCGTTCCCGGCCGAATCTTCGGTTTCCGGCGAACCCTCGCCGCTCCCTGCCTGCAGTGGCCGCTTTCCCCTCGCCTCCTTCTTGTCCGGTGTCTGCCCGCCTGCGTGCGTGAATTCCTGGCCCAGACCCGCCTGCGTGCGGCTTCGATCGCGCTCGCCGGACGAGCCCTCCACCTGCGCGCGGTTCTCTAGCTCCCTTCTCCTTCCTCCGTCGCCTGCGTGCGACGTCTGCCGCCTGTGCCTCGCCGCCTGTGTGCGGCTTCCTTGTCTGTTTGGCTCGCGTGTGTTCGGAGGCAGCGCCGTCGTCCACCCTTGGTTCCTGCAAGCGGATCTCCTCCGCTGGGGAGAGAGAGCGGCGGATCTGGACGCCTTCCTCATCCGCCGTCCGCCTGCGTCCCCCAGCTACCGGGCCGCTTCCCTTCAGCCGCCGTCCGCCCGGTCATCTTCTCAGCGCCGCCTGTCGCCGAAGGCAACCTTCCTCCCCTGTGTTCTCTCTACCGAGCTTACCTTTGAGTGAGCTCCACCTTCAGGCACCGGGCGTCGCCTACGTGCGACCACCACCGGTTGCCGCGGGTTGACTGCCTTCGGGCGAGTCTTCCCCTACGACCGCTCTTGCCTGCGGGTGAGTAGGACGAGGCCGCCGGGTTCTCCGTCGTCCTTGCACGACGTTACTGGCGGAGCGTCGTTTGGTCTCCTCGCCGGTGTGTGAGTGAGGAGCCGGTCGGATTCTTTCCTTCACCTACGTGCGACGTCGTGTAGACAACCGTTCATGATCGCCGGGCGTCGGCTCGATCCGTGGACGTGTGGGTGAGTTGATTACTTCCCTCGGTTCTCCTTCCAACACGTGTGCGGGTCCGGTAACTGTTGTGGACCCCGTCCGACATGGTCGATTACGGGTGGGTCCCACTTGGGTTCGGGTGAATTCTGTTCGACTCGACGACATCGTTCGCGGTGAATCGTAAGCGGCGATTTTTCGCACGATTGGGGTTTAGGGTTTAGTCGTGTTGGAATGACAGCGATTTTTCGCACGAGTCCATAGTCAGATTGGGGGTCGGTTCGAGGAACCGTCCCCGCCAGTCGCGCCCAATCCGACGATCTTCATCGTTGCGATATCAACATTGACGTATTTGGACTCGAGTCAAGCGTTGACTCATGAGTAAAATAATTAAAAAAAATATTATCCTAATTCAAGGCGTGACATTAGACAATATGCTATACATAACATTGACAATATATAATTATATAATTCAAATTGCTGAAAAAAAATGCCAAGCACGTGCTGCATTGCTGCGAATATAAAAAAAATGGTAGACTTGTTAATGAATTAACCAGCGTCGTATAGTTACCAAATTATATGAAGAAAATTTGACCCGAGTTTTTTATGACGTTGATTGCGAACGAATTTTGATACTTTAGCTAACTTTTTATACGAATTATCTTTTAGTTGCACGTTTAGCCCCGAACTCGACAAAGAACGGGCTGGGGTTAGGTGTACTGTAGACGCGTAGTAAACTCGTTATGGGATCGGCCGGGTTTGTGCGGTTAACCCGTTTCTGATCCACACAAATCCAATCTGTTTCCCGCCTTCAGAGCACCGATCGACAGCCGAGCCTCTTTTTCCTAGCTCAAAACCCTAATTCTTCGTCCCACGAGGTTCTTACCGGGGAGGATCTGGGGGAAGAAACCCCGCAACGCGAACTGTGAGGAAGATGCGTGGAGGGACTGTCCAAGTCAACTGGCACGATGCCCAGCCGGTCCTGACCCTTGATTTCCACTCCCCTACTCGCCTCCTCGCCACCGGCGGCGCGGATCACGACATCAAGGTAGAGTTCAGATTCTCTGTTTGGTAATGGAAAAAGGTGACAACGTGTTCGATTATCGTGTATGATTGAACTCCTACATTGTCCCATGCGTTTGTTGCTTTTAGCATGCGCTTTTGCTATATTCTTGCATGTGTTTCCTTCATTTTTTTTTCCCAGTTTTGCTGTGGCAGAGACTGACGTTTTAGTTAATATGACTCTGATAGTTTACACGGATTATCAGTTTGTTTCATTCGCTTCTTCTGATTAGTTAATGCTCTGAAGTAACCTTTGGAAATTACAATATGACGGGACGATTCTTGTCTCTTTATGACTTGATCCATTACTTTTTGTATCTGTGATGTTAGTTTTCACATTTTGGCAATTCTTATCCTGGAAAACATGATGTTTTGCTCTTGCTGCAACGTCATATATAATCTATTGAATAGCATGTATATGAATATGTTTGAATCTGTAACCACTAATGGATTTTGCATTTTATTCACAGTTTTGGGCTATAAGACCTCAAGAATCAGAAAAACTTCCAACCGTTTCATACCAAATTAGCCTTTCTTACCATAGCTCAGCCGTTAATGTCTTACGGTTCTCTCCATCTGGTAAGAAAAATCATGCAAGAATGGTATTATTAATTTAATTTGAAAATTTCTATTACTATGATATTCATAGAATGCTTGAGTTTATTTATAATCTTTTATAGGATCAAACAGAATGCCATCCTATTTTAATTCATAAGTTTCCAGTTTGTCACAGGAACACACAATGTCTAAAGGTCCTATCTTTTTAACTTAGATTTGACCAAAGATTCAATTTGTTGCCTAGTATGTCTTCATGGGACAATCTGAGTAGTGCATGTCAAACACGTTTTCTTTATATTTGAGGATATATATTCGTCATGCACTTCAGTGAATATTGAGTTAAACAAATTTGTAATATGCATTGAAGTATTCAAGACTAGTATGTTATGAAAAAGAATTAACACACAAAGGGGGGGGGGGGGAGGTTTGAATTTTGTGTTAAGTATTTTTTTTTCACAAGTATAATGGGTTCTTTGATCTACTAAAGAGATTATGGATGTAAATGAGATAACTATGAATTAATTATGCTATGATGTAAATGGTAATTATATCACTTAGATTATAACAATTAATCCAAACAAGAATAAGATCAATGCAAATAAGGAATTTATAGTGGTTCGGCTCTAATGCCTACATTCACTACCTAGGTATCCCACTTAGGATTTCAAACATACTACACTAGTTTTATTTTCTACCTCTTTATACCAAGTGGTCTCACCCTTCTCCCAAGGGTACCACTTCTCCAAACCCTATAATGCAAGAAGAGAAATAAAACTATCTATGAGGTTTTTTCCAAGAGCAGCTCAACCAACTAACAATAGATAACAAATAAACAAAACCAATAAGAATCAAAACATAAATCAAGTGAGCGGGAGAAATACTTATTCAAAAGCCAAGATTTATCTTGATGTATTCTCCTATAGTACTTGAGCTTCTCTTGGCCCTTTCTAGATGTAGAGAGCTTCAATATGACTCATAATCACAATAATCTTCAATGGAGGCTTTTGGAGGAAGAAAAGTTTTGAAGACAAGCTCTTTAGGGCATAGACTCATTTCTTTGTTGTTCCCTACTATTCTAGGGCTTTTGTGAATAGTTTTATATCATTTTCAAAGTTTCTAAATAGTTAGCAAGGGATAGAGAGCTATTAGAGTTCTAATTTAGCATGGTTTGTTCAGTCTAGTGTGAACTATATAATAGGTTCAATTTGATTTGACTCATTTGAGCTCATTTGAAGTCCAAATTAGGTCTATTGAATCGTTGGAAAGCAAAGAAAGTCCACTCTCTAAATCAATGTTATCAAAAATGCGCTTTGGGTCTTAGGATCTTCCAATGTTATGATCCAAATTAGGCAAACAGTTCCGGAACGAAGGTAGGATCTGAAATATAGTAGAATCTTACGATCTCATGATCCAGATCTTAGGATCGAGTAGGATCTCACGATCCCATCGATCCTACTCGATCATAAGTTAATAGGTAAAATAAGTTCATATTATACTAAAAATCAATAATCTAATATGTCAAAAGCTTTTAATTGATGTGATGTAATTTTTCGTCTTTAATTGTCATTATTTGTTTTTTCTTTGACTAATATTTATCAACTTAAGCTCGTTATCATCAATAACTATATTTGTCTACTTCAATTATTTATTAGAATAAACTTTGTAATATTTTCATTATCATTTTTATTGTCATTACAATGTATATCTTTATCTTCATCATTTTTCATGCTTTTATTTGATGTCTTCATTTCATTGCATGGCTTTGTCGTTTCTAGTTTTATTGTACACCTTTATTATATCCATTTTCTATTAACTTATCTCCATCATCATCACCTCACAAATATTCAATTTCATTGTTTTATACTATACAATTAATACATCTGAATAATAGGATACATATATATATATATATATATATATATATATATATTATTTATTACTTATTAGAATGTTTTTCATACTCTTAAGTCTAATTAGATAAATATATTTTAAAAATTATATTTTAAATGATTTGGTAGGATCTTATGATCTTATGATCTGATTTTACGTTCCGATCCTATAAAGCCTTTATCGTTCCTAGGTAGGATCTCAATCCTGACAACCTTGCTCTAAATTTACTAGTTTCATAGAATTTTGACAAGAATTGGACTTAGTTTGAAATTAAATACTACAAAGAGGTCAAGAATGAATTATCAATTAAGAGGTACTATAAGCACTTTACATTTATCTAAAAATAATATATATATATATATACACACTGAAGCTTGTCAATACTTGCTAATGCTTTCATGGGTTTGATAAATCATCCAATACCTTCAACCTAAATAAGATACCCCTGAGATAACATTAGTAGAATGGTTTATTATTATCAAAATATATTAAATAAATTAATGACCAAGGACATAAAACCTTGGGCCAACATGTTACAACGCCATTTACTTTTTGATTCTTTTTGGTATTGTTATTTCTGCAAATCTTGATATCATTGCCTAAACATTCTACACTCTGAAGTTGTCTAGAAGCCATTTTCGTGGATATTTAATTTGGTACTATATTCTGAAGAAAAAAATGAGGCCATACATTCTGACAAAATTTGAGCTTTTGACTTATTGTTCTTGAAGCTCCACAATCCTTGATTAACACACCTTATTATAGCTGGTCCTGATAATAGTAATAAGTTGCTCTTATTTTTTTTGTAGGAGATCTACTTGCATCTGGCGCTGATGGTAGGCATCTCTCAGTAGTTCCATTGTATCTATTGCTGATCTTTGATTTTGTCTAGGGATGGACTATCAGTTTACTTAATATTTTGGAATTGCAGGTGGTGAGCTAGTTATTTGGAAGATGCATTTGACAGAAGATGGACAAACTTGGAAAGTACTAAGAACACTATCGTAGGTCTTTTCCATAGAGAACTTCTCATCATGATTAAACTCCTCCACTTGTCCTAATGTAAATTTTGATTAGATTTCACCGCAAAGATGTTCTTGATCTTCAGTGGTCTCCTGACGGTGCACACTTGATTTCTGGTTCTGTTGATAATTCCTGCATAATATGGGATGTTAGCAAAGGCACGCCATATTTTAGATGTCGTAATTTCTTTCAATTCACTTTATTGATGTCATTGAAATAAAACTATGTTACAATACTTCAGGATCAGTCCATCAAATTTTGGATGCTCATTTGCATTATGTTCAAGGTGTCGCCTGGGATCCTTTGGGTCATTATGTTGCTTCTCTTAGCTCTGATCGGACATGTCGCATTTATGCTAACAGACCTCATAGTAAACACAAGGGCAATGAGAAGCTTAATTACGTTTGCCAACATGTTCTCACAAAATCAGGCACACAAAAGTACGACGATTCCAAGGTTGCAAGTGGGATTGTTATTATGTTCTTTGAAAACTTTGATAACGGAGCTCAGTTGAATGATTTTTTTTTTTGCAGACTCCCACGTCAAAGCCTCATCTTTTCCATGATGAAACATTACCATCCTTCTTCAGAAGATTGGCATGGTCTCCAGATGGAACTTTTTTACTTGTACCAGCAGGTGTGAATGTAAATGGACCTTCTAAAGATGTTAGATTTTCTTCTTTTCTTTACCTCAATATATTTTTTCCTTTTCATTTCTTGTCCACTGCCCAACCCTCCCAACTGTTTGTCATTTAGATCAGTATTTTTTAAAGTTCAAGTATTTTATATTATGCTTGCAAGTTTGTGAATGACTGCATGGTTAAAACACGATCATTGGCTAAGGATGTGTGTCTGAGGAGTTATTTCTAAAATACGGATTGCAAAATAAGATTAGTACTTTATTCTGACTTGGCTGTTTATCTTCCTCCCTATACGTTGAATAGTTACCATCTACCTGAACGTATGCCTTTTACAATTTTATGGAGATCTTTACTTTTTGTCTTAGCATCTCTCATTGATTTTTCATTGCTTAATTCTGGCAGTTCTGCAACATTAAAAAAATCACTTGATTATAATTTGACAATGTTTTGCTATGAAATATCCAGTTATGTGGCCATGCATCTATCATTACTTTTCGGTTGTCATCTAGCTGCCTTTGTTTCAGTCCACAGTAATATTCTGGAGTAGAACAACTCAGATTTTAGCAATCTCTTGAAAGAGCTTAAGGTCCTTCTTAAGTTTTATTTCAGTTGCTGATTTTTACGCAGCTATGCTACAACACAAGGGGTCAAATTTATTTTTTCTGGTGAAATGGCGTGTTGTGGCCTTCCAGCTTTCTTTATATCATATGTTCATCTAATTGGTCTTGTTCTAGCTTTTCTTGTTTTTGTTTACTAGAAATCTAATTATTCATGGTATTTTTTAAACAAATAACAATTCTTTTTTAGCTATTCATTTATCACAAGATGGGTTTTGTTTTGTTATTTGTGAAAGTTTGGTCACTTTCATTTCAATCAATATTTTTAGAATCGAGATCTTTCAACAATGAATGCTCCATGAAATTATATTGAAGGATTGAAACATAGCATCAAAAGAACCTCCCAAATAGTTAAAACTATGTTATATATATTCATATACTATAATTAAATTAAATAAAACAGACTAATATAATAATATAAAACCAATTAAATTGGTTTGAATCCATTGTATTTATAGTATTTAATGTATAGTATTTTCTAAATAGTAAGATAAACTAATTTCTAATCAAAGAAAGTATCTGGTAAAACCATAATAATCATAATTCATAATATGATAGAAGATTATTTTAGGTTTTGATCTCCAATAACAAAGGAGTCAACAATATCCTTACCAGCAAAGAGATGAGATTGAGTGATTGTAACATGCTTGCAACAAGGTGAGGCTAGCTAGCGTAGTACGGTTTCAAATACCGATTTGGATTGATGTACCAAGCCATGCTTAGACCAATATATAGTAGACTGTATCGGATGAAACTGGTTGGAACTCACACTCGTTAAAGCTCGCACTCGCGGCACCTCTCCCACTCCATGCTTTTTCTTCAGCTCTTCCACTCTATCATAGCTTACACTTGTGGCCGAAGCACACCTCTTCCTCGATGAACGTCCTCCTCCTCCTCAAGCTCTTTCTGCCCCCTCCGTTGTTCTCGCTGCGAGCAGCACAGTGAGCCTCCTCCGTGTTCTTCTTCTTCCTCCGATTCACTAGGGTCCATGTATTGGTCTTGCTTGGATCAGTATAAGCTGGTCATACCGTTAGATACAAATCAATTTTTTAAACATTGTGAAGAAGTGAGATGTATTTTCAAGATGATTACTGAAATCAAACATTGGCTAGCCATAATATTGAAGTATTGTTGGTTAAAAGAGGTCAAATGAATAGGGCAAGTGAATGAAAGAAATTTATTATATTACTACAATTATATAATCAACTTAGGAGTTTGGCTTAGTGTTTAGCAAGTTAATAAATCAAAGGTAATTAGATTTGATACTTAGTCACCTATTTTATAGAATCGAAGTGTATCGTAGAATAGATCCTTTGGATCATATGAGTAGGCTAGGAGATCTTACGGCATATTCCTAATCATTTGGACTATTTTGGTTCATAGGATAGTAGGATCATAAGATCCAGAATAAGTTTCCAATAATGTTTATTTCAAATACCGAAGTTGTTTATATTATGTCTTGAAAAGTTTGGTTTTTTTTAAACCTTCTAAACATGATATCATTTTGATGACAAAGCTAATTGAGCATTTTGAAGCATTAAATTGTTTTCACAGTTGTGATGACAATGCAATAGTGTTTTGTACAAGTCTTGCATATACAAGCATAAGATAATTCATGTTTTAGATATCAAATGATTGTAGCAACTGAAAATAGGTAAAAGATGTTTTTTTAACTTTGAATAGAAATCAAACTTTGGCAATATCTTGAACTTGTAGAAATATCTACAATGCATGACGGACTTCTATTCCATATGGTGCCTAATCTTGGATATTCAATATGATTTCTCTTGGTGCTTGTTTCTATAGTTCTTAGACTAGAACAGTGTTCAAAAGCCACCATGTCTTTTTTACTTTATCTGGCTTTAACTGCTAATCATGAAAAATCCATTGATATTGAACGAAATTGTTCTTTGCGTGTTCTGATAGATCTTACTATTATGATTTCTTTAATATCGTAGGTACATTGAAATATCCAGGCTCATCTGAAACTGTGAATACTGCATACATTCTTTCAAGGAAAGATCTTTCAAGGTGAGAAAGCTTAACAGAAAAATGTAAATTTATGTATGTTCTTGATATTGGTTGTCTTTGGTTAAATTGTGACAAGATTTTACATTGTGGAAACCATGTTAAGAAATTTCTGACAGAAAATTGATATGCACCTGAATGCAAGATAGTGTTTTGATTCTGCTTCATCTAGTAGCCACTAACCAAGTTCCATGCTGTCTTCTTTTTTCTACTCTACTGGTTTAAAGACCTGCTGTTCAACTGCCAGGCGCTAACAAACCAATAGTCTCAGTAAGATTCTGTCCTATTTTGTTTGCTCTTCGAGGTTCTAAGTCAGGTATGTACTATAGCTGATGCGCTGCAGTATGATGCTATATGAGATCTTAATTTGTTTTTCTACCTGCAGAAGGTTTCTTTAAGCTTCCGTATAGAGTCATTTTTGCTGTGGCAACCTTGAACTCTTTGTACATTTATGACACTGAAAGCATGCCCCCTATTGCAATATTTGCTGGACTACACTATGCGGCGATCACTGATATTGCATGGTTGGTATCATTTAATTATGCTTGTGTTTGGCAAACTTTTTCTTCTTGGAGTTTTTTAATTCATTGATAAATTGTACAAATGAAAGACGCGGATTGCCTCACATTCAAAATGGTATGTAAACTTTAGTTTTATTTAAGCATAAACTTTCAATCTACTTTCAACGTAATACACCTGTTATTTTTCTTAATGAACTTCTAATATGGTTGACTAATGTGCTAACTAAGATCACTCGACACTTTTCACAAAAGCATTGTCATGTTCCATGTGGGCAAAAATAATAATTTTTTGTCATGTTAGACTACTATGAAATTTTTTTGGCATAGAGCGAGGCATTGTTGACATGGTGATCTCAGTCAGCACCCTCGTCCATCATATCAGCACCTCTCTTGGTCATATTAGCAGTCCATTTAGAGAAATTAACAGATGTATGATATTCTAACCTTAGTTGACGTTTGTGCTTGATATTACAACTGGGTGTAAAGCTTTTGAACTCAAATAGAACTAAAAAAAAGTTCATATAACATGAAACTGAAAATAAAGTTTTTATACTAGTTATATAATTTACTCTTATTTTAAGAATTACTAACATGACCAACATATATTCTAAATATCATACAGCTGTTAGTTTCTCTATACAAACTGCTTAAGTCACGATTGGAGGTGACGCAAACAGTAGCTAGGTCCTGGGTCGGTCTTTTTTAGCCCACCACTTATTTCAAAAAAAAAAAAGAAATTGCTGAAGCAATTGTACTTATATTGTTCATTATCACTTTATTTGCAAGGTCTTCGGATGCTAAATATCTTTCATTGTCCTCAAGAGACGGATACTGTACCATTATAGAATTTGAGAAAGATGAACTTGGAGAACCTCTCTCTGCTTCAGGTACAATTATTTTATTGAGTCTTTTATTAGTTATTATCAATGTTTTCGATCTCGACCTACATTGTTGCATTAGTCCAATATTAGGCTGGTACATAGTATGCCAACATAATAAATACCTGTATTGTTACTGATCATACCGATATAGTGTGTAGTGTCAACTGTGTACTAGTACCAATCTGTTGTATCAGTGCATGCTGTGTGGCATGAGCAGCATGAACAGTTTTTAAATTCATGGTTAATGTTTCTTCGTGCTAACTCCGTCTAACTGCAGTCGGCCTTTTTTTGTATTGCTATACACGAGTTCATCCAATTTAAGCTTCAACGGTTTTTCAAACCTCTAACAATACAGGTAATTTTATTGGACTCTAACAAAGCCTTTCAAGATTTATCTCAATTATGCTGATTTGTGATACATTGATAATTTAATTAACACTATTAATGGCATTATTGGCATAGTTGAGATGATTGGCAAAGTTTATATCCACCCAAACCGAAATTTTACATCGCTTAACTAATTAGCTTGCCATACTATACTTGAGTATAGATTTCTTCCAATATGCACTCAAATTATGGTGATTTATATGGACTAGCTGTACGCTGATTTCATTTTATATATATGTAGATGCTAACTGATAAAGTAATAATGTTTTCTGTTAAAAAAGCGCCTGTCTCCTTTGTTCTTTATGCTTTTTTACATGTGTGATTTTTGTGGTTCTGTTGATATGTACTTGCTCATCTAGGCATTCTGCTTTTCTTTTCAGCTCTAAGATTTTCTTTTCTGCTTATGTGACATGGACTTTAACCCTGAGGAAGCGACGTTATCTTTTTATTTATATGTTAATTTATACTTTCTATTTATCTACTTTTTCGCTCCCAATTTTTGTGGATGGATGGATTATCAGCTCTTTTGTGTATAGAAGCGACGAAAACCACAGGAGGGCAGGTCGATGCGACTAATATTGATGCGGAGGCGATTGATCGTATGGAAATCGATGACAAGAACGCAGCTATAGTTGATAATGAAACAATTAAGGTCAGTGAGGAGAAACAACCATCAACTGCCGCCAATAAGTCGGACACAGATAAGCCTACCAAAAAGCGCATTATTCCTACTGTAATTAACTAGAAGTCAAACAATGTATGTGCCTTTTGATTGATATTGTAAATTATTTACTTTCATTTTGTCCTTGGACAACGATGTTGACAGCAACTGGAAAAAACGCGTAATAGACGCCGTTGATGAAAGTGCCCGTGTATAGAATCAGATGTTCCTGATGTTGAGGTTAGATGGTACTGAACTTGGTTCTGTACTTGCATCAATCTATGATCGTCACTAAAAGAAATTCCGTGTCATGGAAGAAATTATAGGTAACAAGACTAAAGTTGATTAGTTATGTTTATGCCCTGCCGTATTGTCAGAAATAGGTCTCTCTTCCCGCATTTATCAACAGTGCGTACTGAACATCTCGATCAGATAGATATAAATTCTTTGTTGATGTTTCTCAGCAGTCAGATCATACCTTGCAGGTACTCAACATTCTATTTTAAACATCTGCTGACTTTTATATTTTTAACATATTGCACTATACAAGGTTCTAACTCAGTAGTCAGTACTGTGTCATTCAAAATCAAAATGATAATAAGCGTACTCGAGGTTGATAACTTGAAATACCTTAGATGATGAATCTTTTCGTGTTAATCATTTGTTTAGCATTATCAGTAAGGTGACCTATATTGATGTAACGTAGTAAAATAAAACCTTCATAGAACCCAATAAACCACATCGACTCAGCAATCTTCATGCCCAAATGCTCTGCAACCAAACCATTCATTCATTTATTAGCCCAAGTAAAACTATACTGGCACCTCCCTGTCAAAGATCCAACTGAACTTTGTTCTCCTCGTCTCCACTGCCTTGGCCCGCTCCTCCACCCGCTCCTGCAGCCGCCGCATCCTTGCCGACAGCCCGCAGACGAAGTCCCTCGCGCGGCGCCCCTCCCCACTGAGCCCCGCTTCCATCCGCTCTAGTCCCCATCGCTCCACCAGGAACTCCACGATCGAGGCGTAGTCAGACGCCGTGTACACGCCCAACCGTTGTGCCACCGCCGAGTAATTCTCGAACAGCCGTGGGTCGCGGCCGTCGGCCATGAGATGAGCCGGCATAGTGATCTTCTTCCGCATCATGTCGGCGACGGCAAGCATGGCGCCATCCGGGTCCAGCTCAAGAAGTTTCTCGACGATGCGTACGTATGCGTTCTCGTGACGCTTCTCGTCGGCGGCGATCGTACCGCAGATACGAGCGAGCACCGCATCACCTCGCTCCTTGCCGAGTCGCGCAGTGTTTCCGTGGGAGATGAAGGTCGCGCGTTCCTGGAACGAGGTGTAGACGAAGCCCAGGTAAGGGTTGTTCTCTGTCCTAGGGTCCTGCATTCAAATTTAATTGATTACTCAAATTTATATGGGATTGATGTGCTTGAAATGAGCAAAGACAGGTATGTAAGTTGTGCTGATGAGGTGTCTACAAGTTCTCTTCAAGGACTGATTTTTACGAGAAGTGTACTGGTCATAATTTGTTCGACCTTATTCCTTGGAGAGAGCTCAACATTTTGACATCATTATGGTAATCTAATTCCGTAATGGTACGATATGGCTAGTGGCATTGTCCCAGTAGTATTATATTCTAGCGCCGATGAGACGCTGCACATCATGTGCTCGTCCTTATTCCTTAAAGAGAACTAAGGTGGATACTGGATAAGATACTATGGGGTTTCAAGTTACATTGTCTTACCATTCCGGCACCGATCAGGTACTGCACTGTCTTCTCTAGCATGCGCATATCAACCCGGCCAGAGAGGTATAAGTACTTCCCGAGGAGGTCACCATGGCGGTTCTCCTCAGCAGTCCACGCACGCGTCCACACCGCCCATGGGCTCTCGCTTGCTCCTGTCTCATCCCGCACCCCGTCCAATGTGTTGATCATCGTCTGGTACGTTGGCAGCGCCTCCTCCGTGATCATGTCGCCCACAAGCACCACGAAATAGTCGTCAGGTAGCTCCGTTGTGCGCGCCCGTAGCGCCCGCACATCCGCCTCAAACTCCTCGGCTGGCTTGGACGAATCTGGCAGGAAGTCGGTCGGCTGCCAGCACTGCTCCACCGGCTTCAGCAGCGGCAGCAGCGACGCACCCGCCCACCCCTCCAGCGAGCGGAATATCTCCGCCTTCTCCGGCGGCATCGAGTGCCGTACTTCGGTCCGCCGTTGCGGTGGCGCTGCCACGGCCGACACCCAAAACCGCCTGGCGGCTGCATTGTGTTCAAGACGCCACGGGGGGAGGAAGCGCTGGCTGTGGCAGAGGGAGAGGGGGTGGGCCTGCATGGCTGGCGAGTTGGGCTCGAATCGCAGGAGACTTGTGAGGAGTAAAATGGAGTGGCGTTTGCTACCGTGTGTTTTCTATATAGTACTGGCGTGGAGGTCGAAATGCCCACAGTGCAGCGGAAATACCGGTGGTTTCTGCGAGCATGTGGCGATGGTTCGAGGGACGAGAAATCGCCCTCGCTCGCGCCGCATCCATTCGGCCATGCCCATGGAAAGTGGAAACTAGAAACCAGTGGGTGCAGTTGTTTCAGTGGATTCCTGTGGGTGGAAGCCTGAGAGATCGGGGGTGGAGATATCATCGTTGGTATCGGAAGTTAATTGGCACATTAATTGTGATAAGAAAGTGGTGGCGTTAGGCAAGACCAGGAAACGGTATAACCGGCCCACTGGAGACAGGACGGGCATCGACGTTGGTTATTACACGTTTTGAGTTGCAAACATTCAACGCCCACAGATTCATTTGCAGATCGACTTAAATTTCTGCTGTCACTTAATTTATGATTAATTATAGTGCTTTGGTGATCTATGTCATTTTTGCCATGGTCTTCTATGGTTTGGTGTTTAGCACATAAGTAGTAAGCAAAACAAAAATGCCAAATCATATGGTAAAAATATGATTCAAGGTTTCACACTCGAATCTCTTTCGATTGTCACTCCTCCCTTTGTAATAGAAGTAGCAACGGGTAAAATATTTGCTAAACTCGTCGTATCAAGATCTTAATTCTATTATATACCGTGATTACGTGATATTTTAATCTTATAAAGATTCAGGTATTTCTTAAAGCCCCTATCTGAATTCCACCTAAATAAAATTATTATTATCCATTAACTCTCCACGATATATACATTATAGTTGTGTTAAACCTTAAATTCTAATTTATTCTAAATAGCAATGATTAAAGAAATAATAAAGTCAAATAATTAGTATATTAACATCCAAGTTCATAACATAAAGGCATATTTCAATTATTAAGATTACTCTAACTATAATTATTTAATAAAAATAACTTTACCTAAATATATACAATCGGACTTAGATGTTGGATATCTTAAGTGTCACGCCCCGGTCGGAACGGTCTAAAAACAACGCTTATCCGTTGTCTCAGAGCCGTCCCGAGACAGCCGCCTGCTGCCGCGTGAAGCGTCGCCGGACTTTGCCGCCGCCGCGTGGAGAAGTCCAGAACAGAGGAAGCAGACGGGGAAGATGGAGAAGAAAGCTTTTATTCCTTCGTTAATCAAGCTACAAAACTCCTCCCTCACCTCTCGTCTCTCTCCCTCTCAGCGTCGGCGTCGCCGCCGCTCACATCGTCTCGCCTCGACGCTCATCGTCGCCGGCTCTCTCTCAAGCTCACCGCTTGGTAAAGGCTTTCGCCCTGGAGGGGCGTCCTCCCCGACCCGCCGGGAAGGAGCCGCTTTCCGTCGCGCGCTCCTCCCTCCGTGGTGTCGCCTCTGCGCACACCTTCCTCTCGATCACTCGTCGGCTCTTATAGGGAAAACGACGCCGATCTTTCTCTTCCGCGACGACCGCGTCCGTCGCGTTCGCTACGCGTCCGCGTCTTCCGCGGAACAGCCGTTCTGCGTCTTCGTTGCCCTGTCGACCCGCGTCTTCCGCCGGATCTGGATGCTGCCTCCTCGACGTCCGCGTCTCTCGCGACCGTCGCCGATACCTCCGAAAACCTCGCCGTCCGAAGTTTCCGCCAAGGTCGAAACCATCGACCGTCTCGCCAGCTGTTTCCTCCGGAGTTGCGCCGTCCACGCCTGTCGCCGACTCCGCGCTGCTCGCGAAGCTCGCGTTCCTTCCGATGGAGACACTGCACGTCTGAAGTCAAGGATTGCTCGTTGACCGGAGCAATCTTCCTTGCTTGGGTCTGGATTGGGGCTTGGGCCAGCCCGCTGGGTCTTGGGCCGAACGGCCTGACCCAGGCCTAACAATACTCCCCCACCTGATTTGAACATCGTCCTCGATGTTCGTCTGTCGTTCTCCTGTCGTTATCATCGGAGCTCGCCGCTCCATGAAGAGGTCTCACATGCCTCTCTTCATCATGTGTCATAGTGCTTCGCCCAACTCGGTACTTATCAGGGTCACGTCAGTAACGCATCATCCACATAGATGCTCCGCTCAACCTGCAAGAACTGAGTGCACGTACTAGCACACTGAATCTTCAGCACTCCGCCTGACTTGGCACGACTGGGTTCACACCATAACGTATTGTCCAACCCCTCGTGCCCCAGTCTACGTCGTAGCGCGCTGGAATTGCTCCCGCTGAGCACCTGTGTCTGCTCCATCTCGGATCTCCTTGATCCACCATGCTGTTGGATCACTTTACGCTCTGATACCTGTTATCACGCCCCGGTCGGAACGGTCTAAAAACAACGCTTATCCGTTGTCTCAGAGCCGTCCCGAGACAGCCGCCTGCTGCCGCGTGAAGCGTCGCCGGACTTTGCCGCCGCCGCGTGGAGAAGTCCAGAACAGAGGAAGCAGACGGGGAAGATGGAGAAGAAAGCTTTTATTCCTTCGTTAATCAAGCTACAAAACTCCTCCCTCACCTCTCGTCTCTCTCCCTCTCAGCGTCGGCGTCGCCGCCGCTCACATCGTCTCGCCTCGACGCTCATCGTCGCCGGCTCTCTCTCAAGCTCACCGCTTGGTAAAGGCTTTCGCCCTGGAGGGGCGTCCTCCCCGACCCGCCGGGAAGGAGCCGCTTTCCGTCGCGCGCTCCTCCCTCCGTGGTGTCGCCTCTGCGCACACCTTCCTCTCGATCACTCGTCGGCTCTTATAGGGAAAACGACGCCGATCTTTCTCTTCCGCGACGACCGCGTCCGTCGCGTTCGCTACGCGTCCGCGTCTTCCGCGGAACAGCCGTTCTGCGTCTTCGTTGCCCTGTCGACCCGCGTCTTCCGCCGGATCTGGATGCTGCCTCCTCGACGTCCGCGTCTCTCACGACCGTCGCCGATACCTCCGAAAACCTCGCCGTCCGAAGTTTTCGCCAAGGTCGAAACCATCGACCGTCTCGCCAGCTGTTTCCTCCGGAGTTGCGCCGTCCACGCCTGTCGCCGACTCCGCGCTGCTCGCGAAGCTCGCGTTCCTTCCGATGGAGACGCTGCACGTCTGAAGTCAAGGATTGCTCGTTGACCGGAGCAATCTTCCTTGCTTGGGTCTGGATTGGGGCTTGGGCCAGCCCGCTGGGTCTTGGGCCGAACCGGCCTGACCCAGGCCTAACACTAAGACTGTTATTTGAATCCATATTAAATACCAAATATATTATTATCCGAATCAATCTCCAAGAGATACCCAAGTTCAATATAATAGGGTTGAATAAGAGAAAATATTTAATAAGAGAAAACCCTGCACCCTAAATTCTAAATCCTAAATTCTAGAATACATAAAACTATATTCTTTATTAAAGTATGGGCTAAGCACTATTTCTAGCTCTTAAAACACCACCGGTAACAAAATTATAATCATTAAGATTAAAGTAAAGTAGTTAATAAGATAAGATTATTAAACATATTTGGAATATGTTAAAGTTTTGATTCTTACATAATTTTTCACAAATATTTCATAGTAGTGTTTACTTCATAAAGTAAATTAATGGCTCTTTTGTACATTTGTTGTTTTATATTGATCGTATGTTGATTGTAGCTAAAGATATATGTGGAATCATTAAGTTGAAATCATAGTGAATTTGAAATGAAAGACTTAAAAAGTATCAAATAAAAGCTTGAAAACAAAGATTAACGTGTTTCTTACTCTTGTGTAGTTGATAGCCTTATGTATACTATAGTATGTGCTCATCTTGATATTGTATATATAATAGTTAGCAAATTCTTTTACTAATCCTGGGAAAAAAAGCATTGATAGATAATGCAATAGATTTTTGAGATATTTATAGGATACAACATATTCTTGTTTGGAATTAAAGAGTGAGAGCACATGGACTCAGATTATATACGTGATCTTCATATAATAAGATTCATTATTTGTTATGTATTTATTTTTGGGATAATGCTATTAGTTGGAAAGCTAATTTGTAATTTATTATTGCTATGTCCAATAAAAGTATATGATTGAAGCAATCGAGGAAGTCATTTTGTTAAGAGGGATATTTGGTAAATTTAGTTCACTTTGTGAGAAATAATTATCTTATCAGATTAAAAATTAAAGGTATGTTTGGTATAGCTGAAGTTTTTAGCTTTTATTAGTTGAAAAAGTGCTGATTAAAAGATAACTTGCTGGAAAAGTTTTAACATGTTTAGTAAAATCAGTTTTTTAACCGACCAGCAGTTTTGGCTAGGAATAGATAGGGAAGCAATAGTATCTCAAGGAAGTAGCTGCCTCTGGGTTCCAAACTCAAAAACTGATAATCAAACACTTCGGCTTTTAAAAATTTACTTTTGCAACCAGCAAAAATAGCTATAAAGCTGCGTCAAACACATCCTAAATGTTTTATAAAATAAGAAAAACATTGGTATACATTCTATGATTAAAGATTAAACGTTTTATAAAATAAGAAAAAACATTGGTATACATTCCAAGCAAAAATCACTTATACATAATTATTGAATTAGATCGTAGAAGCGCCATTGCGATGGTGATTATTCTCCTTTTTCCTTATTCACTAGGCTAGAACAAATAATATATATTTAATTATATTTCAAATTATATTTATATGTTCCTTAAATTTTTCTTATATGATTTTTAACTTAGATGACATGCTCAATGAATATAGATTAATTACCCTTTGTTATAGGATATATTAATTGATTTGAAAGAGAAACAACACAATAATTATTATAACATTATATGATATTGAAAGAACTTGTTTCTAACCTTAATTGGATCTGAAGCATCAGTGCGGACAATGACTCAAATTAAAAGAAAACTACACTAAAATAAAACAGACCAAACCAAATGTCAAATTTCTTTTCCCCTCCGTTCCTTCTGCAGCAAGATGCTGCGGCGGGAAGCCCCCGTTGCATTTTATACGCTCACTTGAGATGGATGATACGAACGCCCACTTCGCGGGATTAGGAATTTTGGGGCAGGAGAGATGCCGATCGAATTGCCGAGAGGTCTCCCCTTCTCGGTGGACACATGGACGCCAGCGTCCCTGCGGAAGCGCCACCACTTTCTCACCCATGCCCACAAGGACCACCTCACCGGTATCGTCGCTCACTCTGCTCGCCCCATCTATGCTACCCGCCTCACCAAGACGCTTGCCCTCTGCTTCTTCCCCTTGGTTCTTCTCTTCTTTCCCTTTTTTTTCCTTCTTTTTTTGTCTTTGTGATCCGTGGAGCCCTCCGTGGGCATCTCTTTGAGTTCATGGTCTTGGATTTAGGGTTTTTTCCCTTTTTTCTGAAGCTCGATGATTCGGTATTCGTGGAAATCGAGATCGGTGAGACGGTCGTCATTGATGATCCTGATGGAGCATTTTCCGTCACCGCATTCGACGCCAATCACTGTCCAGGTTTGTGTGTTCGCTTCCTTGCCTTTGGTTCTTTGGTGCTGCGCGAGTCGCCTGTTTGGTTCCTAGTATTTCCAAATGTTTTATCTTTACCTTACCCTGGTTAATTTGATTTCTGATCTTTTTTCCTGCTTGAACCAATTTTGATTGAGAAAAGTTAACACCAAATCTTTTTCTGCACAAGGGATGACAAAATTGTGAAAAAGTATCACCGGTAAATGAAATTGGATGAGATTAAGGTCTTCATAAATGTTGTCATGCTGGGACAAACGTGAAACATAAAATTATTGAAATGGTGTCAACTTTCGAGCATTTTATACTAAACATTCTATCAACTATTAACCTAAATCATCTTGACGTTATTGGCCGGAACTAGGACCAATTTGTTTAAGGTTGAGCAAATAAGCTAATTAAATTCGTGAAGAGTGCTGGTCCATAATTGTTCATAGTCCTCTTGATTTGCGTGAATAATTATGGCCAATCCAAGACTATATTAGAGGCTCCATTATTTGGTGATATAGTTGGAAATACTAGACTTTGGCCTTAATCCCATATATCTGATGCATACTTGCATGATATTTCTAAGGGGAAACAGTTTCTTCCAAATATATGTTAAGTACTTAGACATTAACAGGAGTTAATTTGATGTTACTAGCCAATGCTTTCTTTAGCCCTCAATTTTTTACCACTACCGGCAACATTATGAAACGTATCTATCTGTTTACTTGACAATTTGAATGCCTCCTCACCACCTCCACCTCATCTCATGCTCAAGCATGATTTCTCCTATGCAGCTCGGTGCTTGATGTCAATGCATGTTAGAGAAAATTCCTTGCACATCATATTTCTTGATGATTTTGATAGGGATCCAAAAAATAAATCCAGGGTAATTAGAGATTTCTCAATAACGTTTGTTGCTCGCTATAGCTCAGTATTTGGTTAGCCATAGAGATATTCTTTGATGTATTATGTCCACATTATTATACTAGTATTGTATGTTAGTCCTTTTAATATTACTAGGAATTCTAAGGTGTTTTGTTGGAGGGGTGTGGTGACTGGTGAGAGTTGCCAATCCCTTTAAGTAGCTCTTAACCTTTTAATATTCCTAGTATTGTATGTTAGTCTTTTTAATATTACGTGGGAGAAGTTATATATATTTTGTATATCAGCATATGCTAGCATCTCTTGGTACCATATTCTTATTGTAGTGAACTTTGGACCCATCATCATGATCATGTTTATTTCTTTGCATCTCATTCTAAAAAGAATCACAAATAGAGTTGTTATGTAGATCCCTAGCCCTCTCTCTTGCTTGTATGCATGCAACAGTTCAAGCTATAGTTATTCTAGAATATATTATATATCTACAATCAAACATGCCTTTGGTGAAAGATAATAGTATTATGAAGAATCATTTACTCAACAGCTTACTTGTTGCTTCATCTGGTTGTATATAATAGGGGCGGTCATGTTTCTATTCGAAGGTGGATTTGGTAATGTATTACACACGGGTGATTGTCGGCTTACCCCTGATTGTCTGCAAAACTTACCTATGAAGTATATATTGAAGAAAGGAAAGGAAAGTGACTGTCATCTCGATTACCTATTCCTGGATTGCACTTTCAGTAAATCTCATATTAAGATGCCAAATAATGAATCTGCCATCCAACAGGTTTTCTCTTTATTAACTTTTATAACTTTAATGGTTTGGTACTTGGTATATACATGCTGCATTTCTGTTAACAGTTTGTAGACTATCAATTTTTTGCAGGTAATAAGTTGTATATGGAAGCACCCAAATGCGCCTGTCGTTTATCTTTCCTGTGATCTTCTTGGGCGGGAACAAATTTTAATTGAAGTATCTAGAACATTTGGAAACAAAATTTTTGTTGACAAGATAGAGGAACCTGATTTTTTTCAATCTCTTCTTCTTGTTGCCCCAGAAATTCTTTCAGATGATTCTTCTTCTCGCTTTCAGGTGAACACCTTGTTTTATGATGTCTTATTCATTAATATTTCTTGCTAAGATTTATAATATGGGGGAATGTATTCTGTTTTAAACTATTTACATGTGATAATACTACCATAAGAGCAAATGCATATTGTCAATGGTGAATATTTTAATACCCTGAGGGTTCCATCTAATAAAGAAAGGATGCATCTGTGCACAAAATATTTGTTATATTTAGTTATTTGGGTTTAAAGATTTGGGAAATTTTCTTTAATCTTCTCCACAATTACTTAAGAGGTTGATATTCAAATTCCTCATGTTAAATATCATATATTAGCTAATATAAAGTTCATTGTTACGATCAGCTTTGTAGATGTTATCATGATACAATAATAGAATAGTGATGATTACTAATGAGTAACTGATTGTTCCTCCTTCGACGATGGTTATTAGGACATGATAAACTTTTGATTAATTGACTATGAAAATTAATTTGATTCCAGTAATTAATTTTCTCAACTTTATAAATTATCCACTATAATACAAGATCATTGATTAGCATATATAATGCTTATAATTAATGCATCTGACCTTTATATTTTTAGATTCTTTTTATGAATTAACAATTTAGTTGAAAAGGTAAGTTAACCTATATAAATTTTTTCAATTTTTAGATGCAACGCCTTTATAAAATATAATTTAATTAATTCCAAGTTGGCCGCTGATAGTTTTTAGAGGTTTCAATTTTTGTAGTTAGCCCTTTAGTATATAAATTTTAAAGTTCATATTTTTTTTTATCTTTTACTTACATCCATTAATCTTTCAATTCCTTGAGATTTTGATTAATGATAGAAATTCTCTTAAAAGTTTCTTATATTTATAAATTAGTCTTTGTAAATTTAAAATTACAAATAGTATGATATTTATAATTCTTCCAAAATTACTATTTAATTCTATTTATAGTAAATTGGCTTTTAGTTTGAAAAGAAAATCTAGCACATTATAGACTGTGTGGATGGAGGGAAAAAAGAGGGAAAAAGGGAAAAGGAACGGATCGCATGCTATGCCATCTTGCGCTCGAAAGTAGCAAGTAGCGAGGGCGAGGGCAAGTGGTGAGGGAAGGCGAGCTGGCAAGCGGTGAGCGGCGAGGGAAGATGAGCTTGGAGCGGCGAGGGAAGGCAAGCTTGCGAATGGCAAGCGGGGAGGGTGAGCGCATGAATGACGAGCAACGAGGGAAGGTGAGCTCAGAGCAGCGAGGGAACGCAAGCAGGGAGCAGGGAGGGCGAGTTCACGAGCTATGAGCAAGGAAGGCAAGCTCGGAGCGGCGAGGGAAGGCGAGCTCGGAGCGGCGAGTTCGCGAGCAGGGAGGGCAATCTCACGAGCGGCAGCGAGGGAAGGCGAGCTCGGAGCGGCAAAGGAAGGCGAGAGGCTAGAGTGGAGCGAGGACAGTGGTGTTGGCGTGGCGAGCGGCGAGGGGAGGCGAGCTCGTGAGCGTGGACAGCGGCGTTAGTATCTACAGTGCATTTTCTGCCCGATTTGGGCGGAACACATTTCTACGGAAAATGAAAATGTCCTATTTGTCCATCCTATTAAATTGGAAAAGTTTATTCCTCCCTACTTTCCATCTTTTCTCTTCCACTTTCCTCCCTATTAAACACAACCTAAAAGTTGCATATTGACTTTATAGAGTGCTACTTGAGAAGTTGAGATTAGTCTTCATAATTATAAAATTAAATTGCAAATATGACTTTATATGGACTATAGTTCTTGTGCATCAATTCCTCTAATTTTACCTTCTTTCTATAAATTAGCCACTTCTCACTAACATATTCTTTTTCTTGGAAAATCCATGTAGTATGTTGCTCTATTCTCCTAAAAAGGTATTCAACTTCTCATATGTAATGTCTAAAATATAGCATTGTAAGTGAGATGGTTGAACAATATGAAATGTAAAACAAACACTTTGCAATGAGATACTTATTAAAGTGTGGAAAGATTACTTTGAGAACATGTCTACCATGATCTGCAAATACTAAAATGAAATTTAATGAGACGCTTTTCCCATGATTGCTTAGACATAAGCAAAGGTTCGTGTTGTTCAATACTTTTTGACTCACTAGATTATTTTGTAAATTAGACGAGTTTGCATATAATCATTCGTATTGTCTCCCAAATCAGACCAATAAAAAGTTCACTCTAGGAGTAGAGACCTACATATCATGACACTCTTGCATGAGCTCTTGATTTAGATTATCCACCAACGACAGGTATACTCAATTACTCGTCATGAGAATTAGACCATTCTCAACCGAGAAGTCTTAGGCCTTTTCTTTGTTGATCAATTTCGTCAAGGTCAATACTTTTTGTCTTGAGTAAACTTGCCCTAATTTTCTCTTCAATATTTGGTTGGACTTAGTTGACATTACTATTAATGGCTAGGAGACGTGCTAACTTCACCTTTTGTCTTAGGGCATCAACTACAACATTAGTCTTTTCTAGTTTGTATCCTCAAACCATGTCTTGCCACTGGTCTTGCTTTAGTGATAATTTTTTTTAGCATACGTTACTTGAACAATGTTGTCCATCTTGGGAATAAACTTAGCTTCCAATATATATATTATCTTCATTTTTCAAGCCAATGCACTATTACACTCATGTTTCTCGTAGGTTGGATATTTTGGCTCTAACTCATTTAATTCTTCGCTTTTGAACAAGGTTGTTAGGATGAGTTCCTACTTATATTGGTGAAGTTTCTATTGGATCAAATTGTAGGATCAAATGATTATACCAAATAATTAAAATATATTTTTAAATATGTTTTCATAATAATACAATCTCAATTAACTTGTATTGGTTACACAAATGTGTATGCTAATTTGCTAATTTCTAGCTAGAAAAATAAATTAAATTGTAATCAAAGTAGGAATTGAATAGATGCACAATTATTAACCATCAAATAAGGTTACTATTGACTTTGGCAAAAAAAGAAAAATGAAGCTAACAACACACTGAACAACTAAAAAATAAGTTGGAGGGCCAACAACGTGCTTGCAAATGATATGCTTGGTGATGAGTTGAAATGTACCTTTGAAGTTAGTGGTAGGGTTGTTAGCAAAGTCAAAGATAGTTTGATGATAAATGTCATTAGTCAACAGAGGCTACAAGAATAGGATAAGGGAGTGAAAGAAGAAATATAATAGTGTTATTATTTATACAACTTAGGAGTTTGGGTTAGCGACAAACCTATTTTTTTGAATTGGAACATATCCTTGATCTTATAGGTATGTTTAAAGATCCTAGGGAAGGACTAGACATGATTTTTTTTTTTGCAAGCATCAAATTTAGTCCATTCTCAAACTATCAAATAATCAAACTAAAATTTAGACCATTCTCATAACTTAAGAATAGGTTATAAGGGAAAATATAGGATCTTGCATAAGATTTAAAAGCCATCAAATAATCAAACTAAAAGCACTTTCCAATACATCTAAAATATAAAGAACACCTTCATACAATCGTGATTGTGCATAGTTTTTATAATTCATTCTATCTATTCTCATTTGTGCTTCAAGTATGCTTATATTTCTTCTTACTTTTGGAATTTAGTTTCTTTGATCATAACTTTGTTTTAATAATTCTAAAACAACTTTGAACTTTTAATAAGTTTGTACCCTAAATAGTGTACTTAAAGAAATTTGTAAAAATAGTTTGTTTTAATCAAAATACATAATTGATTGAAAACCAATTATATAAATCCTTGTCTAACATCATTGTTAATGGTTGTGATTATTTGACATTCTCTGAGCATGTTCCCATATGAGATCAACATTCTATTTTTTTTTTTTTTTTTTTTGAGAGAGAGAGAATTCAAAAGAAAAAAAAAATTAAGTTTTTAGAGTTTGGAGAGAGGTTGTCAAAGTTTGGAAATTTATGAGGATAGAATAAGGGATTTGTGGGGTTTATGTAGGCTCTAACCACCTTAAATGCATTATAAACGGTTGGTAGCCTAGCTCTAGCTATTTGAATGTGGATGAAGCAAGGACTAATAGCTAGATTCCCTAGCTGTTGGTGATGGAATTGGTACATTGTGGTCCAATAGTGTTACTAGCACATAGTACGCTATTACTTGTCACTGACCAAAATACCTGATATACCAGCCAGTTCACGTATTAAGCTGGTACTTATACAGTTTGAGCATCGATTTGTTGTCGAATTGATTTGTACTTAGTTTATTGCTTAGTACATATTGAAACCTAAAGCACTGCATAGTAGTATGCCTAGAACATTATAATAGTAGTATGCTCTATATATATTTTTTTTTATGAAAAAGGGAATTTATTAAAGGCTCATGGCCTCAAGTCATCACAGTACAAAAGATTAGCTAGCTAGGGAGGCCAGCTATCATTCCAAGAAACATTCTATTTGTTATCTTTGGCAAATTTTGCAAGCCAATCAGCAACCCCATTACAAGTCCTATCAATATGGCTGAAAATAGCGCCACTAGATGAAGACAAAAACCGGATTTCTCTAATCACATCATGGACATGCGGGTCAGATAAGAGTTCCGAGTCGTTTATGAAGTTAAGAGCTTCCAAACAATCGGATTCCACGATGAGCTGAAGCTTTGACAAGTCTGGGGAGGAGTAAGCATAGGCCAACGCATGGCGAATAGCTAACAGCTCTGACAAAAGAGCTGAGCTGCAACATAAATAAGCGGCCGCGACCAAATAAACTTTTGCATTGCAATCTCTGAGGACATATCCCAAACCAGCTTCCCTTGAGGTTTTGTTCCAAGCGCCATCAGTATTAATCTTAAGATAGTCAGCTGGAGGTCTTAGCCACCGCAAACGCTTCGAGTTGCGATTGAAGATCCGTGAGTTTCCTCAACTCAGAGCAAGGTCATGATCTTTCAGCTCAGCCCACGCGTTGCGACCTCCACGGAACATGTTCGGAGACTCATTTTGAAAGATGGCAGCATTCCTTTCTTTCCAAACCTGCCAAAAGGTTAATAAAATTAGTGTTATAGTACGAGGGTCCACTAGAGAGAGAAGCCAAGAGTCTCCCTTATCCATGATATGGGAAAGATCAGTACCAACGAAATGCTGCCCAAGGTACATCAAAATATCTCTAGTGAAAGCGCAAGAGTAAAACAAATGAGAGCAAGATTCCTCTGCCTGCTTACACAACATACAGATGTTCGGGCCACAGAAACCGAATTTCATCAGAGTATCCGAAGTAGGGAGTTTGTGATGAAACAATCTCCAGCCAAAAAGCTTGATTTTCGTAGAAACTTTAAGCTTCCAAAGGATTTTCCAGCCAGGCCAATAGCCAACGGAAGGGATAGAATGATTAAGCAAAGTGCGGAGACCGGAGCATTGGGAGCCTCCCTAATGTCAATAAAGGTAGGTTTGAAGGCCAAAGGTATATCAAAGCACCAAGAATGAGTAAGAATAAGAGTGTCCTGGCCATCCTTAATGCATTTGCTCAACCAAGGTTTGAGAAGATGAAGATCAGCAATGAAAGCCTTCCAAGCCCGACTAGACTTTCTAAAGGGAAGGGAGGCCTAAGGGTTGATGACACCATATTTAGCATGAACCACCCTGACCTAGAGGTTGTCACGATTATTAAGGAGGTCAATAATACGGTGTATGCTCTATATATTTACTATAATGTATATCTGCATTTTTATTGACTATTACGATTGCATTAAATTAATCAAACAAAATTGAGAAATTTGATTGTAAATTAGTATTTGTCTACTAAAATGTCACCCACTAATGTCTTATTGTGTGTGTGTGTGTGTGTGTGAGAGAGAGAGAGAGAGAGAGAGAGAGAGAGAGAGAGTTCAGAAGACAAAAATTAAGTTTTTAGAGTTTAGAGAGAGGTTGGCAAAGTTTGGAAATTTATGAGGATAGAATAAGGGATTTGTGGGGTTTATGTAGGCTCTAACCACCTTAAATGCATTATAAACGGTTGGTAGCCTAGCTCTAGCTATTTGAATGTGGATGAAGCAAGGACCAATTGCTGAATCTAGCTGTTGGTGATGGAATTGGTACATTTTGGTCCAATAGTGTTACTAGCACATAGTACGCTATTACTTGTCACTGACCAAAATACCTGATATACCAACCAGTTCACCTATTAAGCTGGTACACAATTTGAGCATCGATTTGTTGTCGAATTGATTTGTACTTAGTTTATTGCCTGGTACATATTGAAACCTAAAGCACTGCATAGAACATTATAATAGTATGCTCTATCTATTAACTATAATGTATATATGCATTTTTATTAACTATTACGATTGCATTAAATTAATCAAACAGAATTGAGAGATTTGATCGTAAATCAGTATTTGTCTACTAAAATGTCACCCACTAATGCCTTATTGACTTGTGTTTTCCAGGTGCTTGGATTATCCAGACTAAATGAGAAAGCAAGTGAAGAACTTGCAGGGGCACGTGCTAAGTTTCAATCAGGGCCTCTATTTATACGTCCCTCCGTGCAGTGGTATGTTAACCAACCCAGCGGCACTAAATCTCATGGGAGGAAACCATATCCTGCAGAGGCTGAAAGGGATGAGTTTGGAGTTTGGCATGTGTGTCACTCCATGCACTCGTCTCGTCAAGAATCAGAGTGGGCCTTACAGTTTCTACGGCCTAAGTGGGTAATTTCAACAACTCCCCCTTCCCGAGCCATGGATCTTGATTATGTAAAGAATAATTGTTATAAAACCAATATAACTTCTGATGACCCACTCTGGAAGTTATTCAAAGGCTCTAAGGCAAAATCCACCACAATTCCTTTTAGTTCGGACATTCTAAAAAATAAGGATGCTCCAACTTCTGTTGTTGACGTTGCAACTTCTTCAGAGACCGATCAGTTGCAGCAGGAAACTTCATCTGAAGACCAGTGTGAATTGAAACTGGATTTGTCTCCGCCATCCAGAACACAATCTATCACATTATTTGGAAGAGCTAGGCTTGGATTCGAAGATTTAGTCAAAATCAGTTTTGAAGAGAATGATATTGTTAACAAAGAGTTAGATAAACTTTCCGCGCAACATGATATGACAATAGAGCAAGCATCATCGGTTAGCCTTGGAGGCGAGTTTGCCTGTTCAAAGAATGTATCATCTTCTCTGGACACGGTTGCTGATCAAGCATATTCATCCATGGTGGAGAAAGTTGTTGAACATGATTTTTCTAACCAATCATTTTCTGACAACAGAGGAGTTGACTCATCTATCAACTATTCGAAGAATTTAATAATTTCTGATTCTAGTATTAGGACAACAGGAATTGTTGGAAGGGACACGGCTTCAAGTATTTCTGAACCTGATCCTGATAAATTGGAAGAGCGCTTTGAAGTTGATATGCCGTGTGTTGGGATATCGTCTATTTTTAACCCAAGCTTGAGAAAGCTCTACAGGTCAATGAACGTTCCAGTCCCCCGACCTCTTCCATCATTGACTGAGCTAATGGAGAACAATAAGCGAGCGAAATATATGGCATGATTAGGTAATACTGGATCAAGGTATTCCTTGTATACACCATCTGCATTTTTACCTGCACGCGCTGGAAGTCTGCCATGCGATGCCATCCTTGATTCAATTTGCGCTGCTTTCATTTTCTGATATATTCTGTATTGAATTTAGATTGAGCTCATGCCAAGAATTTGATCTAGGGGTATTCTATTCATTTCTATTATATTATTCAATTCAGATTATTAGAGTGCTGCCTACAGTTTCAGAGTATGTAGATTTGGGATCTTAGTAGATATGATCACGATTTGCAGTAGTTCCATGTCGTTTCTTTTCCATTCACAACAAACGCATAAAGTTTGTTTTTTCTTTTTTCTTTCTTTTTTATTAATTCTAACAGCTTGTTAGGTGGAAAAATAAGTTATATACATGTTCATGTATCTACTAAATTTTCAGAAATGCTGGAATTTATTTGATTGGCACGATTGATCTAATGAAGATGGTGAACATCGGAAAAATGTCAAAGAAGGGGCCACCGCTCCGAGTGGTGGCCCCATCCACCATCCAAAAGTGTTTTGACACTTACAGATGTGTGCATTCACACATCTCAAAGTGTGTATTAATGGCCCCTTCTTTGACATTTTTCCGGAGAACATCACTTGCAACATGGAGTAAAATTTCTAAGCGGGTACCCTGCTTAGAAAACAAAAAAAATGGGGTCACAATGCATTCACGAATCTCAAAGCATTGTGTGATGTGATTCTACCTCTTAAAAGTTTTTTTGCTGCAAGCCTGCAACATGCACTGCGCAGAGCAACTTTTTTGGTCTGAAAAAATAATCAAGACAGGCTGAGATGCACTATGTAATTCTACATGAAATGCTTTGACTTGAATGTGTCAAGTCATATCACATAATTGCAATTAATTGTCATCATAACTTGAATAAATAGTTAAATTTTTTGTAAGTTGAAATATTTAAAAAATTATGTGAATATTGTAGGAGGGCAAAATATTTTTTTTTCTAATTTGTACTATGCGGAAAGAGTGTTTAGCAAAAAATATCTTAATGTTGATAAATTTAGCTCCTCAACTACACCTTCTATTCCAGTGTTAACGTTATGATTTATATACAAGTATAAATTTACTGACCGAATCGAACAGAGCAGTTGAGGTTTTAAAAGAACAAAAGAGTAGGTACGATGAAAGAGAAATCTGAAGTCGTCTTTCAACTTTTGCTAAAGATAAGTTTTCCATCCATCAATAGTAATTATTGGGCCCAAAACCATGAAATCTTAATAATTTTGACCCTGAATATTCAAAAGTTTAAATAACGTTCTGTCGAATTGATTTCATAACTAATATGCTCTCTACGTGCGCTCATAACTAATATGAACTAATTTAATACTAAGAGACAAAACAAAAAAATAAAGATTTATTTGGGATTAAATAGAAATTAAACCATAATATTTGCCACATCTCTACTAAAAAGATGTACGTATGAGAAAAAAATACGCACAAGCTAGCCCTTACGTACAAGTGGCGAAAAGAGAGGTGAAGGCATGTATACAACCAAAATAAGACAACATTTTTAAATCAGAAAAGAAAAAAAGAACACTAAATATAATTCACAAAATAACATTCACATAACCGGATGACATTATTGGCTTATTGGACGAGAGAAACAGTGTGAGATCATCATTAACACTGAGAAAAAACAGAAATTAAAAAAAAAAAAAGAAGAAATTAAGAGAGTTACATGCCTTGGCTGATGCATCGTCGCTAATGACTTGACACCAAGGCTCTCCTGAGCCCACCTCTCTGCACACACCTGCACCTGCACCTGAGAATGATGTAGGAGAAGAACCTGTAAGCTAAGATGAAGCCCACCATCATCATCACGTTCTTCCATCTGCACTCCTCCGTCAACCCCTCCTCCCTCAGCACATCGTCCCCCCTTAGCAGACACACCCCGAATCCGTACTCCAAGCATTTGCCGGCACCTGAGAACTCGTTGATGAGGAACCCCTCGAACGGGTACTTAAACAGCGATATGTAGTGCATGAACACCCAGTAGCTCGGCATCCACTGCTTCGATATGAAGTAGCCGGAGAAGAGGAAGAAGGTTCCCATCACGCCGGATATGATGGCGTTACCGACAATGAAATTGGGGGCCAGCGCGCTGAAGCAGACCACCACAGAGTTGGCGGTGTAAAGGATGAGCCATATGAGCAACAGGAAGTATAAGAAGGCGGGGACGGTCGGCCGAAGCCCGGCCAGCCAGTAGACCGGAACGGAGAAAAGTGCGGCGAGGACAAGGAGGAAAGGGAGGAAAACGAGGCCATTAGCGATCACATAGGAGGAGACGCGGTAGCTCCCGCTGGAGGTCTCCTTCATTAAGATTTCTCTCTCTTGAAGGAAGATTGGCAGGGCCTCGGTGGTGCAGGAGAGCAGGAAGGTGAGAATGAAAGCGAAGAGGCCAACGCGCTCTCGGATGTTCTCGTCCTTGAGATGGAAGAAAATGGAGCCGAGGACGAGACCGGAGGCGAGCATTTGGATCGTACGACAGGCAAAGAGCTGCCGGGTGCGCAGCACGTTCTTGGCGAAGCGGTGGGTGAGGATGGTGATTTCTCGGAGCCGATTGTTGGCGAAATCGTAGGTAAAATCATACTCTTGTTCGGCGCTGGTGAGATCGAGACCAGCGAGTGACTCCTCGTCGATCACCTTGTGCTGGTGGAAGAGCTGCTGCAGCGTGCACCTGTCTCTCTTAGGGAATTGAGGCGGTTCTGATTCTTCTTTCTGTTGCAGGTTTTCTTCTTGCATTCGTGAGTGGCGGAGGGTTTCGATGGAGTCGATGGCGAACTCGAGGATGTTGGCGTGGCGGGGTAGTTCGAGGCCGAGGGAGCGGAGGCCGGCGTGAAGGAGGTCGAGGCTGCCGTGGTGGAGCACGAAGCCGTCGGCAAGGAGGAGGACGCCGCCGAAGAGCTTGAGGATGCGGAATCCGGGCTGATGGATACTGAGAATGACGGTGCGCCCCTGCGCCATCGCCATGGCATTAAGCATCTCCACGATCTGCAGCGCCGACGTGCTGTCGAGCCCCGAGGTGGGTTCGTCGAGGATCAAAATCCTCGGGTCGTGCACCGCCTCGACGCCGATCGAGACGCGCCGGCGCTCGCCACCGGAGACACCGCGAACGCGGGCGTCATCGCCGACGCGCGTGTCGGCGACGCGGGCCAAGCCGAGCTCTCCGAGGAGGGTCTCCACTCGGGGGCCTAGCTCCGACTGGGAGAGGCCGAGGCGAAGACGCGCACTGAACATGAGAGTCTCGCGAACAGTGAGCAGGGGAAACAGAGTGTCCTTCTGGGTGACGTAGCCAGAGATCCGCCGGAAGTCGGACTTGTCGATCGGCTGGTGGTTGATGAGAATGGTAGGCGGTGTCGGCGGGGTGATCTTGCCAGCAAGGATCTCGAGCAATGTGGATTTGCCGGCGCCGCTGGGGCCGACAATGGCGAGGATCTCCGACGGCTTGGCCCGGCAGCTGACGTTCTTGAGGACGGTTCGGCGGCATGTTTGGGCGGCGTCATGAATTCGGGTGGCGTTGGTGTCAACCTCGTCTCTGCTGCATATCTTCTTCAAGGGGTGAGGGGTGTCGGAGACGGGGATGTGATAGCTGATGCCCTTGGCTTCGATCTCACAACCGCCCTGCGATGGCTTCATCGGAGCGGCTTCTCGAATATTCCTCGGCTTCTGTAAGCCTCACACAAGAGCACTCATCATTCTTATACAGGCTGTAAGCGTGGAAGAGCAAATTTGTAGACTATTTTGTCCCTTGCAAGCGAGTCATCCTGTGTACATCATCCAGCAGCTGTTACAATAATATGATGAATTGAGGGGATTACAAGAATTGGGTAGGGGTAGTTTGGGATTGTTGTAGAATTAGAGTTGCAACTGTGAGGTCGTAGTCGGTGGTCCCACAGTCTCCGAGTCTGTCTATTTTCTAGAGGTTGGGATCACATGAGCACTTGGTGGCTGATATTTAATCGGGGGCCACAATTTATATTGTAGCCCTGGAATGTTGACACAAACTACTCTTCTGCCACATGCCACACCAGCCACCTTGCGTTTGGCATGGCCAACTCTTGGTTGTTCGTTGATTCACAAAAAAAAAAGACATTTTATCCAAAGTCTTTGGCTCGCGTTGCTCGCTTCTTTGAAAGTGAAACGTCTCTCGGCCACAAATTTACTCTACTTAAATGACACAAGGAGAAAACGGAGAAGAATGAGGAGCACAAAAATATCTGTCCTGTCCTCACTCCGACGAGAGGAGAGTATGAACGAATAAGAAAACGTTATTAATCATTGAATCGTTGTACAACAGAGGAACTTTTGGTTTAATAATATAACAGAAATAATGTGATTAAATGAACACACTGCTGCACTACTTGCTCTGCTTGAATGCTAAGCTTGGAGCGGGCAATTGTTTCTTTGATTCATGCAGATTTTATAAATAACAGAAATAATGACCTCTTTAAAATTTTAGTAAATGATAAAAAACGCAAGATTTTATAAATAATTCAAATTTTTTGAGCTAATTGCATCATCATTTGAGAGATAAAAAGTAGAGAACAGAAGAGATCTAGTAGATGATGCTATAGTTTAGCCTTTCTTATCATGCAAATAGCCAGCATTATCTCCTCCCCTTAAGTGACCAACATGCAACACGAAATATTTTTAGTTAAAAAATTTTTCAATACTTAAAATATTTTTTTAGTGAAACGAATAGTAAACCAATCAGTGAATTATTTAGTACTTTATTCATTGTAATTCAATATGTGATACACTATTGTCTTACGTGTTTACATAAATCATAAGGTGAGGGAATATTCATTTGTATATAAAAGGGAAGTTGACTCCAGTGGCAGCGTTGCAGTTATCAGTCAAAACAGAGGGCTTGCATGGGACGCTGCCACGAGTTGGGACAAGCGCCAAGAGTGACTGAATAATAATAAAAAAACTGGTGGCTGAGAAGGGAGGAATGAAAATATCTTCTGGATCCCACCACTCCTCGGTTGGGCTGACCTGGCTGTCTTCCTCTTTTGTTTGCTTGCTTTTTTGATATCTAAATTAATATATAAATAAATAAATCTGCTCTCTCTGAGTCGCCCGTGACTTGCTCCCTCTCTTTCCAATTTCCATGTCCTCGTGAGCGCCTCGCTCTCCTTCCATTTCCTTCCTTTTAACACCATTATACATTAATACATACACACCAATGCTGTTTTATATAATACTAAAATTGACGCACAGTTGAACTGTGCGCCCGTGAACCATCTCCTCTGTACCCTAATTATATATGTTATATATGTATAGCAGAGAGAGAGTGGTGGGTGAGATCAATTTCATGTTCCCAAACAGAAGCAAAGAGACATTTCAATTGCTTTGCTGGATCTGCCGCGAGCTTGCATTGCAGCCGTCGGATCATTTGTGTGCATATTGTTTGCCTCGGAAATTGATGGATCATCAGAATATAACAAAATGGCTGCTCATTTCTAACAAGTAATAAATCAACCTCATTCCTTTATAATCAGTTGATATATTATGCACACAAAAGTTTAATAGTGTGTGTATATGTATATATATACATAGAGGAGAGTTTACGGACGTTGTGGTACGTCCTGCATTAGTTAAGACCCGGGTGCCAGCCAAATATTGCATTGTACGTACGTGGGCAAGCGAAAATAAATATCTAGCCAGTCACGGGTGGCTTCGTCGTCGTCGTCTTCTTCTTCTGCTGCTGCCGTTGTGTAAGCGAGCGGTTTAATGTAAGTCAACCATGCATGGGCCACTCGATAGAATTTCTCATCACGCATTCTAGTTTGATGGCTTTTGGAGTATGGATCAGTCGGACTCCCTACTCCCCACTGGCTATATTCATACTCTGAAATTTGCATCATTAATTGTGTATTATTGATTTGAGCCCTAAATATATGATTAATTAATTATAAATACATGATTAATTTGCACATAACAATGATTAATTGATTAATTAAAAAATAATCTGATTACAACATTAATTAATTACCTAGCTACGCATACTAGTCTTTCATTAGCCAAGGTATAGCTGATACTCGTAGCTTCGTGCTGTTCCAAGTCATATGAATAAACAAACGAAACGTTCCCATCGATTGGGGATTGGGGGCATTTCTCCTTTCCAACATATTTGCCTATATATTAGTTGTTTCTTTGTTTGTATGTTTATCTTATTATTATATATCTACAGATGTGGCGCATAATCTTTGAATTATTTTAATATTTGTTTAAATCCAAAATATTTTTTATTGTATATGCTGATAATTAGTATAACTTGATAAGCATGTGGAACATAAAAGAGTGGAGTAGCCTTAACTACTTGTTAAGGTGATATGATTGTGAACTTGGAGGTAAAATTTTACTTGGTGTATTTATTTGAGACAATAGAAAGTCTTGATATTTATATGGGAGAAGAGACTGAGGGACTTAGTGAGGTACTGTTGTACTATAACTGTTCTTATATGCACGGTACAATTTTAAAGTAAACTTTTGTCTTATTGTTATGCTAAACTAGGTCAGGTGGATTAGCAAAAGGTTCTCACATTTGTATTCTGTTGGTATGCGTTGATACATCTGCTCAGTGGCGAATGCAAGACCCAAAGATATATGAGGGTAAAAAGAATTTAAGAAAATAAATAGATAAAATATATGTATTGAGTGGGGGCAATATATGTTTAATCTTTTTTTACACTTAGCTATGATTATATATAATTAATAATAAAATAAAAAAAATGAGTGGGGGCATTTGCCCACACTAGCTTCCATATGGCTCCGCCACTGCATCTACTATGCATGAATAGAGCAATGATGCAAGTGATTATATTTGACTCTGTCGTTAATTTGTGGATGCATGGTTTTGGTTGTCATGATATGCAGTGATAAAAATAATGAATGGGCATGAAAGTAGAAGCCAAAACAGGTCATAAAGAAACATATAATTGTAATTAGCTTGGTTTTTAATTGAACAACACATTAATTAGTGGAGCAAGTTTGACCAAATGCAGGCGGGCGCAGGAAGGACAAAGTAAGTACATCAGGAATATGAACTGTACTGGCTCATCAGTGGAACGAATACATAAATATAATATAAGTATACTTGTACGTAGTACATGTATGGCACATGCTGTCCAGATAATATAGCCTGTCTTATTCGAATGGTTTGAATGAAATTAAATAATTTGAAATGACAAGAATACTATTGATGTATATTTAATCATATATTAATTAAAAAGACTAAGTGCAAATAAATCATATATATAAATGAAATGAGAAGCAGACAAGAAAAGTAATACCGATCTGATGTGTTGCTAAAGCAAGCAAGCACCGAAAGCCAATTTGCCAACATTCCCAATTCCCAATCAAGCAGGTACAGAATAAATTCCAAAACTTGTAAATCGAACGATCGTGTTTTCCTTGTTCCATCAGCAAAGGACTAATAAAATAAATCCATACCTTCCTGCATATAAACTGCACCTCCAACCACATCCACTCCCTCCCTTGCTAATTTCCATGATTATTTGCAGGGATTAATTAACAACGTCCCGCGCAAATATTATGGACGACGATGACACGTGCAAGATCCTGATCCAGGACGCCGACGGCGACGACCCATGCAGTGACGACGACGGCGCCACCGCCGATGAGCCCCACCTCATCTACGTCCTCAATCTTATCCTCAACGGCACCGCCCGCCTCAACGTCCTTCTCCCCACTGCCACCATTCTCGCCTTTACCATCTTCGCCCCCCTCCTCACCAACGACGGCCATTGCGGCGGCCTCAACCGCTGGCTCACGGCGACCTTCCTCGCCCTCTGCGCCGCCTCGTGCGTCTTCTTCACCTTCACCGACAGCTTCCGGGCGGCGTCGGGACGGCTCTACTACGGAGTGGCGACGCCGCGCGGGATCTGGACTTTCAACGCGCGGCGCAGGGGGCCGCCGAATCCGGCAGTGTTCCGGCTGGCGTGGGGCGATCTCTTCCACGCGCTGCTGTCGCTGGTGGCGTTCTTTACCTTCGCGGGGCTGCATGGGGACGTGATGGAGTGCTACGGCCTGAGGCTGCCTCGAAAGGTGACAAATTCGGTGCCGCTGGTGGTGGGGTTCGTGGTGAGCGTGTCGTTCGTGGTGTTCCCGTCGAGGAGGCGAGGCATCGGCTACCCTTTCTTGCTGCACAGAGATGCGCTCTTCTTCAAGTAGCGCGAAAATTATCTCCACCGACAATCAATCAATCAAATGGAGGGATCAATTAATGCATCAGTTCATTAATTGGGGAGATAAGCGCGCACGTACGTACAACTAATGCGAATTTAAATTAAATTTAAACTAGTCGTACGTGTGTACCAAATTCGTGGAATATGGATTTAAAGAGATAACGCTAAATTATTCCTGCGTTATCCGTATTAATTTCGACATATTTAATTAGTAATCAAGGATAATGTATACTTTATTATTAACTAATGAAAGGTAGTCATTGACTTAAAAAATATGCCATGAGCCAGCATATGCCATCTTAACTAGCTAGCGATATCAATTACAGGTGAAATTGGACTACTTGAGTTAGAAATTAAAACAAATAATATGATTCAAATCAAGTTCAATCAAATTAATATTTAGTTTTGATTTTGGCTTTGATATTTAGCTTAGACTTTGTCCATGCCAGATTTTATTGAAACCATATTATATTTTTCCTTTTCACGAAAATGTATACTTTTGATATAGGACTCAAGATATGCCCAAATCAAGATCTAATAATTCATTTTCCTAATTTTGAACATTTTCTTTCAATATATAACTTTTAATAATAATGGTAACTCAGAATTCAGTCAATGCACGCATTCAACTTAGTGAAGGCGGCGTGCAGTGAAGACTGTAGGATCGAGATTGATGATAATACTTTAAGACTAATTAATTAACAAAGAAAAGATGTCTGGCACATACGGAAAAATCTGGAGCTTTCACCATAGGTTTAAAAAAGTAAATTAATGATGACTAAAGCCCGACCTACAGCCGTGCCTAAACTTGAAAAAAATCAATCACGGAGTTGAGGACTTTGTCGACTTATGAATTCTTGTTGGAAATATAGCAGAGATAGTTTTCAACTCGTCTTCTTTTTCACTCTCAAATAACTTTAGTTTCTTAAATAAATGATTCACGATTAGTGCGAAATCGGCATGAGATTTGTTTGGCGGTATTTGCAATATCTTTCTACTTTCGTTGCGATTACTGACGCCTGTTTCAACCGTGAGGAGAAAGCATGACTACTATTACTTGAATTACTTTAGATATTGATTTATTCACACACATGCTTAAACGTCTTAATAAACAAGGGTAGGTTTGAATTACTTTACCAACGAGTAATTCTTTTTTTTTAAAAAAAAAGGAAAAATAAACTACATATTAATCGGTTTTACAAGCCGGTGGTTTTGCTACAAGGCGAAGCGGCTGTTTTTTCTCTGGTACTAATCCGGTAGTTTCAGTCATATCAACTTGTTCTGCCGTCAAGCCGTAAGGCAATTCCCAATCAAATTTGTGTACCAGACTTGCCAATGCAAGCTCCATATTGGACACCGCAAAGTTCATCCCTGGGCAAATTCGCCGACCCGCACCGAACGGAATAAACTTGAAGTCATCGTCCACGAAATCCCGCATGCCGCCATTCAAGAATCTCTCAGGTCTGAACTCGTCTGCTTCTTCCCAGTAATTAGGATCTCTACCAATTGCCCACGCGTTGATGATTACCCTCGTCTTCTTAGGGATGTGGTAGCCACCAACCTCGCAGTCCTCCATGGATTCGTGATGAAGCAACAGTGGAGCGGCTGGGTGTAGGCGCAGCACTTCCTTAAGCACAGCTCTCAAGTAGGCCATTCTGCCAACTTCTTCTTCTTGGATCACTCCATCTTTATCATTACACACTCCACGTACCTCATCTTGTAGCTTCTTCAAGGTTAGCGGGTTTCGAACGAGCTCCGCCATGGCCCACTCCAGAGTGGCGTATGATGTTTCGCTTCCAGCAGCGAACATATCCTGCTTATAAACTAATTACATCAGCAACAAGATAACTCCACGAACGATTGACTATTATACACAAAGCTATTTCACAATTTTTTTTAGAACAAAAAAAGAATAATTGTGAAGTGACTCACTATCAAGAGTGCCTTTGCTTGCTCCTTGCTGATTAGCGAATCCGTCGTCCGATCAGGTTTGTAGATCACAGAACCCAGCACGTCCACAAAATCCATCTCCTCTCCTTCATCCTTGGGTCGCCCGGCGTGCTCCTCGATCACCTCCTCGAGGGCGACATCCCACTTCTTGCCGTTGCTTTTGGCGTTCTTTGAGAGCCCCAAGACTTGGTCAAGCCACCCAAAAGATGGAAACCAGTCCTCCAAGTAGAACGCACCGAGCGCTCTGTTGTTTCCGTGAACCAGTTGGCGGAACACCTCGTCCCTCCCGTTCTCCCTAAAGTTTGTCCCTGCGACAATCCTCGTAACAGCATCAACGGCGAAAAGGTTGAACAACTCACTCACGTTGATCACTTGTCCCGGGGAGATTCTACCCATCATGAAAGCCACCTCCTCTGCTCTGACATGCTTGTAGGACTGCACCCTTTTGGTGGAGAGAAGGTTGACGGTGCAGAGCTTTCGAAGCTGCCTCCAGTAGTCGGAATAAGGCGCGAAGGCGATGTCCAAGGTGTCGCCGAGGAGGAGCTTTGCGGCCTTGGAGGGAGGCCGGGAAGCGAAGATGCGATCGTGAGTCTTGAGGATCTCCTTGGCCGTGTCCGGGGAAGACACGACGAGGGTTGGGCTGAAGCCCAGGCGAAGATACATGAGCGAGCCGTACATGTTAGAGAGGGCGCGAAGAGAGCGGTGAGGGAGTGAGCCGAGAAGGTGGACGTGGCCGATGAGGAAAAGTCCGGGTGGGGATGGTGGCCGACCAACTGGTGATGTATTTCTTTTCAAGGTTTTAATTCTTATCACTGTTATTATTACTAGAATAAGAGGAAGAAAAATAGAGGCGGGAAGGGAAAAGGAAGCACCAGGAGAAAGGTGAACCATCCTTGTGCTGAGAGCTGAGTTGTGCATGCTACCCTTCCTTCCAATGGAGCCTTTTTATAGAGCAGTGGGATTGAGTTTTTGCAATTTTGTCCTTTAAAGTTTTTCCTTTTATAATTACAAAAGGTACCTATTATAACGCAGAACTGCAACCACGTTGCTTGCATCCATAAGCCAGAGTTGCCTCGAAATATGCCCTACTCACACAAAACATGTTTCAGTTGCCCTACAACACTAAAAATCAACGGAGCTCTACTGATTTTCTCAAATTAAACCCATCAGATTTATCACGCAAGATCCAAAGTGTCAAATCTCGGCACATTTACAACCCATTCCTAGGCTATGTATATTTTATCTGCTAACAAGATTAAAACATAGACTTGCAAGCCTCTATCCGTTCAGTAAAATTTAGTGACGTCAGAAATATATGTTTTTACATTTTCGTTTCTTTTCTAATCACTAAATAATATAGGCTTGCAAGTGTACTTATCAAAATATATGAAATTTTAATCAACATACATGAATATCTGAAGCAATATACATGATATTCGATTAATAAATATAATATTAGGATTTTGTGTGTATTTAACTAAAAATTATGTATCTTAAATTCAGATATTTATATGTGTTAATTGAACATATATATTGACTTTAAATATTCATATATATTAATTAAATATTATATATATATATATATATATATATTTTAATTTGCATCATAATTTATATTTTTTTTATAATTCGTGTATTAAAAATTGAGATGATATGCTGTATCACATGCAGCGTACCTTCCGTAAAAATTTTTTCGCATTTGGTTATTGCTAGAGCGGTGGAAGAGCTTCCAACATTTACATGCGCACACATGTGCATGGCATGTGGAAGCCGCGTGCACAAAAATTTAAATCTTCGCGTCATTTGGCCGTATAATCCCAAAGTGTAATTGAGTTACTGTTTTTTTTTTTTCTTATATTAGTGAGAGTAATAATACGTTTTTAAGACTATGTACAGTTGGACGAAAAATTAAAAGAAAAAGATCAAAAATATATTGAATTAAGACGCAACACAGCCTAATTTATTGAAAAATATATTGTTTAGGGTTTAGGGTTTAGGATTTTTCGTATAACATAGTAATATTTTTATATAAAACCTTAATATTTTTGTATATCATGTGACTATTGTCGTATAAATATATAATACGATAATAATCACATAATATACAAAAATATTAATGTATTATACGACAATAGTCACATGATATACAAAAATATTAAGGTGTTGTACGAAAATATTAAGGTTTTATACGAAATATTACTGTGTTATACAAAAATATTACTATGTTATATAAAAATATTACTGTATTATACGAAAATAATCAGGTATTATACGAAAATAATCAAATGTTATACTAAAATATTTATGTGTTATATGATACGATTTTAAAATAACAGTAATATTGTATAACAAAAGCAATATAGTGTATAAGGATTGAGTTGAATTACTTTTGCATGAAGATTTATACCCCGCCCATTTCAAGATTCGTGGATCAGGGCGCTCTGCTAGAAAGTTTGTAGAGGGATGCCCCTACGCAAAAAATTTTCGAACCACGTCTGCCAGCATGATTCGAATATAGGCTTGTAAGTCCCTGTCCGTTCTTAGAATTTTGGTGATAATTTTGGTGATGTCAGAAATATATGTTTCGACATTTCTGTTTCTTTTCGTAATCACACTTGCAAGTTTACTAATCAAAATATATGAAATTTTAATCAACATATATAAATATCTGAAGCAATATACATGATATTCAATCAATATACATAATATTAGAATTTTGTATGTATTTAACTAAAAATTATGTATATTAAATTTAGATATTTATGTGTATTAACTCAACATCGTGTATATTAATTTTAAAATATTTGTATATAATAATTGAATATCATATATATATTAACTTCATATTCATATATGGTGAGTAAAATACATACACATATATATATTAACTTCATATATATATATTTAATCAAAATTTTATATATTTTAATTTGCATTATAATTTATATTTTACTCACCATATATTAACTTCATATATATATATATATATATATATATATATATATTATTAATCAAAATTTTATATATTTTAATTTGCATTATAATTTATATTTTTCTTTATGATTGTGTATTAAAAATTGAGATGCTATGCTGTATCACATGCAGCGTACCTTCCGTAAAATTTTTTTCGCATTTGGTTATTTCTAGAGCGGTGGAAGAGTTTCCAACACTTACATGCGCACACATGTGCATGGCATGTGGAAGCCACGTGCACATAAATTTAAATCTTCGCGTCATTTGGCCGTATAATCCCAAAGTGTAATTGAGTTACTATTTTATTTTTTTTTCTTATATTAGTGAGAGTAATAACACGTTTTTCTTATATTACAACCACACGCATCCCTTTTCTCTTCACACAATTCTAAAAAATTTTGATAGTATCTTCTTTGTATTTCTAACGCGAGAGTACAAATCAGACAAGAATAAGAATGGTAAAAACTAAAAACGTGTAAATCAATAGCCATCACAGCACCACAAATACATTTCAGAACCTTCCCGCACCCTCACAATACATTTCATTTGTAAGAGCCATGACTATGCTTTCACGCAAAAACTCTGGATGTAGGAAGTTGGGAGATTTATTGCAAGGATTTGGCCGCCTGCAACTTGCTGGTCTCGTAATGTTTTTGTCTCCAGCTTGTGGGCCTCCGGTTGGAGAGGTGCACCAGATAGCTCCCTGCCAGCCATCCTGGAAGATTCGCATGCGATACTATACATTTCTTTTTACCATTTTGTTCTTTCTTGCCCCAGTAGCTTGCGGCATCCAGATCCAAGAGAAAGATGCCAACCAACCTGCTCACAGCCTTCTTCTACCTGCGCGTACATTTGGCTGAGAAAATGCCACAAATATTTGTGAAAAAACAGGAACAAAGCTTAGTGGTCAAGAACATCCGCCAAGATTCTCAGAAAATCATTTAATTGGGGATATTTGTCTGCCTGCTGAATGTAGCTCGTAGCTTTATAATTAATATCCAAAATCAATTGCCGCAAGAAAACCTTAATCCCTTTTTTGTGTACACCGAAAATGTGATTATTCCTATATCTCTATATATAATAAACTGCACCAGATAGCATATGTTTTCTAATGTAAATCTGAGTTGCATTCCCCTTCTTCCACTGATGCAATAGATAGGTAATACCACGTTTTTAGATTTATTGATTTCATTCCTTCACTTTTTCACAAGTCTTAATTTTCTAAGATTCTTTAAGGCTTTACAGAAGGAATTAATCTTTTTGTGATGTAATATATTTTGCTAGTCTTATTAATTAGTCATTTTCATCGTGACTCCTTTATTAAATTTAAATTTATCAAAAAAATGTAGCATAGTTTTCAACTCTAATAAACCTACGGCCGTTGGCGGAGAGCACAATTACCTTGCCGTCAAGCTCCGGCTCGGAAAATTGTTATAAGCGGGGCCACGCGGTGTCCCCATCAACTCTCCTAAGTCATTTAATCTATCTTGGGATGAACTTGGACGGTTGATAGACCCGCTTAAAAACTTTTTTCTTCAAGCTGACCCCTTTTTCGTATTTAGTAACCTTATCATCATGTAATGTGGGGATGGCAACGCAATGGGACGGGAGCCAGGAGTGTCAACTCCGACCCCTAATCCTATATCCGATCCCGCTCATAAATTTGTCGGGTTAAAAAAACTCATTCCTAGACTTGACATCCGATGTTTGGAAATTAGATACTTATGAAGAAATCCGATTTCGTAATAATGCATGGGTGGAGTGCGGGCGACGAAGGCAGCATGCCGACAACATGGGCAGCAAGGTTGAGGTGGCGACTAATGGTGGGATTAAGATTTTATTATTTTAATTAATAGTAAAATTATAATTTTATATGCGGAAGTAGATTTGGGGGCTAATTCAAGATAAATACTGAAAACTTTGCACTCAGATCTTAACCCGACTTTTATAAGTTTATTTGACTCCTAACACTCAGGATTTTCTGTAGTCAAATGGCGGTGGGCAAGGCGAGAATATATTTTTTATGTCATCCCGTTGGGCTGTGAAGGACAGTGAGCTTGCTCACCCTCTCGTTTCATAGCTTCATCCATCCGGCGGTCTGTTCTCTTTATGATGATGACCATTGAAAATTATTGAGCGTTGTTTTCAGCACAATTTTCTTGTCAAGATTCTTGTCAAGATTCTTCTAGTTTTCATTGATTATAGCTTGATTGACCATATTTGCTGCCACGTAGATACATTGTATGTGACAAAAAGGATAAAAAATTTTCTTCGGTGAGATGCCGCCTAGTATTGTTATGCAGGGTTGATGGAAGGTGGGGATGCCGCCTAAAATTATTGTGCAGGGCTTGCTATTGCTTTAAAAATTATACAGTATTGATTTATCAAGTGTTGCATAATTTTTAAAGCAATAACAATAATTCAAATCAATTCTTGAAATTTTTTTTAAAAAAGGACTATTTGTTATTGTCATTGCTTGCACATAAGAAGAAAAAAATAATCCACTTCACTAATCACATGGAACTATGTCTTTACTCACCAACGTAGCAAACATCAAAACCATGGTGTAAATCTCTCTATGTAGCTAGGAGATTATTGAATCTTTTTATTTTGTATTATTTTCTAAGTGTGAGATATCTTTATTTTGTGTGGTGAGTCAACGTCATATGAATGTATAAAGTTTAATAATTGATCGAGTGTGTTACCCAAAATCAAAGGATGAGTTTACAAGATTAAGCATTTATAGAGGTAAATAAATCAATATACTATACCAATGTAGTGAGTAATATATTATCAATGGCCAACAATTCTTAATGCTCATTAATGTTCAACTATAGCCAAATGGAGCAAAGGGTTATGCACTTTTGAAGATAAAAATGGAATTGAAAGCTACTAAAACATGATAAACACCTTCTTAAACCATCTATGCATGATATGCATCATATAAATAAAGAAAATGCAACACGAGCATTAACGTGCATCTTTTATTTTGTACTGTTTGTTTTGACATTACACTACCCTATATCACCAAATTACTATGTTACAACCTAAATATTGTGTCATAACAGTTTGATCATTCTATAATCTCACTCAAAGAAACCACACACTCTTCTAATAAAAGCTAGAAATTCATCGTGAATGAATGGTAATTCTTCAAGGTCATTGCCATATCAATTAAGTTTTGTTAAGCTTTCACCCTTGTTCGCATCTTAGGTTGTTCAACTTATGTTGTGTTCCATGATTTAAACACAATATAAAGCGTATTTGTGCACTAATTTTGTGTAGGCCTACACGGGCTATAGAGAAGGAAAACATGACTGATAACCAAATCCATTGTCAAGGCTAGCCAAAGACAGACATATTAGGATCCGTGCTGTCTGATAATTTGAAATCAGGGTCAATGACGTACTAAACTATCCCAAGGATATGATAGTTTGACTTTTCTAAAAAAGTTTTTATTAGGGGTACTGATTTACGTACTGTCCCGCAAGAGACAATTTTTTTTTAAATAGATATTATTGTAGCTGATTAAATTACAACATCAGAGTTCCAAATATTCATAGTCCAATGCCTCTTAGCATAACCCGCCAGTCAATTTATAGGTTAATTTGCATTTCTACTAGTGTACATAATTGCATATTTGTTTCCGGCTAGCAGAAATTTAATTTCTCTTAAGACTTGTTGGACCTCCGTTAGGGGGGGGGGGGGGGGGGGGTGTTATGAATTTCTTCCACTAATAGCGTTTATAGCCTCTAAACTATCCGATTCGATGAATTTCTTCCACTAATAGCGTTTATAGCCTCTAAACTATCCGATTCGATGATGAACATATAGTCCTCCTTGAGAAAATTTGCATGTGCATATCCCATTGCACTATGAATAGCTAGAAGCTCGGACATGAGAACTGAGTAACAAATGTGGTGGGCAGCCGCTACTATAAGTGGCACTCCATTTGAGTTACGTGCAATGTAGCCAATTCCAGCATCTTGATCTCTTTCATTCCAAGCCCCATCAATGTTGAATTTTATCTGGTTAACATTTGGCTTCTTCCAAACACAGATATTCTCTCCATTTGTGTCCTTTGATTTATCTGTTAATGCTAATTGCATCAACTTGTAGTCTGCAATCGCTTCTCTACTAATTTGAGCAGGATTTGGTTGAGCCCATTTGAGCAACATCTCATTCCTGGCCTTCCAAACCTGCCAACAAGTTATCAAAATTAGAGCCTTGAGTTGTGAATCTTTATGTGGCAAAAGTGTTAATCATGCGCCATCCTTCCAATTCTCAACATCAAAATAGTGAGTCCTGGTTTGATGAGCATGAATTTACCAAACCTGTTTAATGAGATTACAATTATGAAAAAGATGTGTAATAGTTTTCTCCTCCATATTGCAAAGGATACAATTCTTGCAAAATCTAAGACCCATTTTGAATAGGTATTTTTCTAAGTAGTAGATTTTTTTTTAAAATTTTAAGAAATTTAAAGCTATACTATCCGATTATCTGTATAACAGTATGTGTCCCCAAGACCTTGTTATCAAGGACTAAGATTCTTACCAGTTAAACTAACTGACACCCTCGACAGCCTGTGTCCATTGAATCAAACTAAACATTATAGTGCATCAAAATCTATGTCATAATTTTTTTTAATACAATTATTGAAGAGGATGCGAAAGCTGATTCCCTAAAATTTTTCTTTTCCAAAATTAGGGGCCGGATCTACCATATGAACATTGCAAATACTCAATCCTCTGCTATGTAAAATGGCTGACTACATTGGGATGATCAACGAAAGCACACACGCTCTGCAATCAGACAAAAGAGGAACTAGCCACATGCTTCCTCCATCTCTAGCTTCCTGCCTCCCTCCCTCTGCTCAGTGGAGAAATTGGACGCCGTTGGAGAATAAGGAATTAGTGAGGAAAACTAAAATCTATATTGTTCTATCAGATTCTGTTAGGAAAATTAAAAAAAAATATTTATTCTCTGGAGGAGGAAAGGAAAATTGTAAAGAATAAAAAACTGCAAGAAAAGAAAATTCTAGAGAAAGAAAAAAAATTCATATCCTATTTCCTTGGAAGAAAGGAAAAGAAAAAAAAATTAATTTCGAAGGTCGGGCGAAGTGGCATTGTGTTTCTTCTAACTTTTCTGTCCTATTCAGGTGGAAAAGTTTCGGAAAAAAAGTTACAAAATTTTTCGTCCACTTTTCCACTTAAATTTTTTCCTTCCACTCAAGAAAACAACAGAAAACTTATTTTTCTTTCTTTTCCCTCTAGTTTTCTTCTCAAGAAAACAGACCCATAATGTTAGACTTTATTACTAATGTTTGTAACGTTAGCAACTAACATTATTTATTGCCTTAATAAAAGGCTCAAAATCTCATACCAAAGTATGAGATTTTTGGGGCCTCCTCTTTCCCCTTTTTTTCTTCTTCTTCCAATGATTTTATCTTCTTGGTTTTCTTTACTTTTGCTGCTCGTTCATAAAAGGGCGTCTGATCAACTTCTCTACGATCGTTTCTGCAAGAAAAAAATACCTAGTTGTATCCAGGGTGTTTAATCCAGATTTAACTCGCACAAGAACCCGAATTTTTATTTAAAGACAAGCCGCAACGCACCTTCGGGTTTTATTATTCTAACTCTCTTTTACATATTATTTGCATGTTTTATTACTTCATAATTTATGCTTTTATTTTCTATTTAAATAAATATTTATATAAAATTTTAAACCAACAATCTGAAGTGAAAATCCGTGGATATTAAAAAAAATATATCTCTGTATAGTGTTGATATGAAAATAGAGAGAAAAAAATATCTATTCACTCTATGTTTGTTGTTGAAGGGACATAATCTCGTTTCGCTGAGAAGGGTGGCAGTAAAGGAAAAAAATAGATTCTGTCTTTAAAATCCATTAATTATATTTTCTTAGAGTGATTGATTTACTGTTTACGTAAAATTGTTAGAGTTGATTATATTATTTCTATAACCCGTTTATTATTGTTATGTTTTTAAAAAAATAAGAAAAATATTACTGCTGAACTGTTATTTGTAATAATTCAGATCTTTGAAAATATACTGATTTAAAATTATTCGCTGTTTAATAGTGTTATATTCTAAAATAAGTATTTGGTCATTTGGATTCTAGGATGCGACATTTGCTTCAAATCCTTAATTAAAGTTTCCAACGTCCCTGACGTTAATCTCTTTTATTTGGATCTGTAATCTTATTTGGACATCACTGAGAAAAATTGGTAAAGACCAAAATTTGCGATACTCAAAATATTGTTCCTACCAATAAATTTTATATTGCACGGTGCAGCAATTTATTTATATTTATAAATTTATATTACAATTAGCCCTGGCAAAATTTAACACGACCTACTGATTCGATTCGATTCTACACGAAATTAGACGGGTTTGGGTCAGCCATAATCGTGTTCGGGTCATAAACATGTCAACTCGTTTATGACCTGAAAATAATCGAATCGTGTCGGGTTATAAACGGGTTGACCCGTTTAACCCGATTACGATATATATATATATATATATATATATATATATATATATATAAAATTTAAATATAGGCTCATCTAACTCTTATTGCTCGTCCATAAGCCCAAATATCTTCTAACTTTTTTTTAACCTAGATTTAGCCCACTCATAAGCACAAATTTTTATTAATTTTAATATAATTTTTATCAATTTATTATTTATATTTAAAATATAAATGATAAACGGATTATTCGGGTCGTGTCGGGTTGACCCGATTATATTCGGGTCGTGTTCAGGTTGCACAGTTTGACTCAATTAATTAAACGGGTCATGTTCAGATTGGCTTAATTGGGTCACGGGTCACAGCTGACATGACTCGTTTATAACCCACTTACCCGAATTGTCAGGTCTAATTACAATATGATTTTAACTATATTAATTATGTAGTTAAACAGTGAGTCCGTTACCTTATTTGCCACAATTTATAGCTATTTACCTTAATCTTCTTATTGTCCCAATTATGGCAATTTCAATTCATGTGGATTAAGATTTTTTATTGCCGCAATTATGGCAATTTCTTGCGTCTCTATTAGACGAGACAATTTTCACTTTTAATTAAATTTATAATGCTTGATATATAAGCATTATTCGGCAGTATCACAATATTGGATTTTATAACATATTTGATTTATTATATTACTATTTTAATCTAGTCATTGTTACAAAGAAACTATATCGTATGTTGTTTCAATTAATAATTAAAACTCTAATTGTCACCAGCAGGAGCTTGCATTAAAAATTGTAGCCGATGCAAGAAGCAATTATTGTGATAATAAGAAGGAAAAGTTCCCAAATTCCTGCTTCTATTTATTTATATATTATAATATTTTTTTGCTTTATTTAGTTGCTTGCAATATCATGATTAATTCGTTAACTGCTATAATATTTATTGTTTATTTAATTATTTTGCAAGCAAGTAAAATTGCATGAGTAGAATATAATTTATTTTTGTTTATATTCATACTGAATGTATTGGATCCAAAATCTCAAGTATTAATTTTGTGAGGATGAATTTATTACGAGAAGAGCAAATTATTGTTTCATAGAGAAATTAATATAATTTGAATAATTATGAAACAGATGTTACATATTGCCTTTGGAATTCTATGTGTAAAGCTTTTACTGCTTTTACTATTTTATCATGGACAAAATTTGCATAATGTTTAAAATTTTTATGTAATATAAAATAATTATTTATTATTGTTCATGAATTTTATTGAATATGTTGGGCAAATGAGCATAATATATAATTTAAATATTTATATATAATATTTATGAACTTTGTTCAAATTATGATTTACATTTGACTTTCATGAAACTAATGCACATAAAGAACTTTTCCACTTCATAATCATAATGTGCGAATCTTATATTCATAATATATAATTTAATTTAAACTTCAATATCTCAAAAAATTTAAATTCATTTTTAAAATGGCAATATCTTTTATAGATTAGGCTAATGATCGTAAATGTGGGGGTTGGCCTAGATTATAATGTATCTTATAATTGCATCAAATTTGATCATCTAATTCAATTATTTCATCTTAGGCCAAATAAGAACGAGCATAATGTTAATGTGTAATCTAAATATTTAAACTAATATTTACAGGCACAAAATATAGACATAATATAAAACATAATGGTGATAATACACATTTTGGAAATAGACTTAATGTTCATATAAAAATGATGTACATGCAAATGGTGATCATGATATTCATAATGTATATAATAAACATAATATACATTTTGAAAATAAAAAAATCTATTCCTTTAAAATTAAAATGACTTTGAAAAATAATTTAAAGTCAGAAAATTTAATTAAAGTGGCTTTACTTTATGATAAGTGTAATTAAAAGCCTAATTAATTTTTAGGTCTAATTACTGCTTAAAAAAAATTTCAAGAATAAAAAATTTAAAGTAAAAGTAAAGGATTTAATAATAAAGATAAAATAAAATAAATAAAATTCTAAAGCAGAAATAGACTATATATATATATATATAAGAGTAACCATATTAAAAATTTGACATAAGTCTATAAATGACTTGACTCATAAAAGTTACAGCTCTTTCTTTTATAAAGATTGAGCACAACAAAGCTATTGGCTTGACCAAAGCTTGCCCAAGATTATAATCTTAGAATTATCGATAGGAATGAGAATAGTATGAAAATATGCCTCTCAGCGGTGGGAACCCAACCTCTGTGATAGAAGATCCCTTGAAAGAGGTTCAATATGGTAATAACAAGCTGATTGATTGGCCAAAAAGTACTTTGAAAAATAAAAATTATAAAATACTACGGTGTATAAAAATATTTATGTGATAGGGTTGATACTTTACACTCCCATTCCTGAGGATACATTTTTTGTGCTTCTTATTGTAGAGGTAAGGAAAACTTTCCAAAGTGGTTAATTACTATGAGATGAGCCTCTACACTCATCCCTTGTAGGGAACTTCCTATATGAGGGAGTCCGTATACGGCCGTGGTTGAGGACATGGACAATCCTCAAAAGCTCTCATGAAGATACACGCGCACGGTCAAAAATGCGCGACCCTGCGATCAGACAAACCCTGTATTGTGTGTGGAAACATTTTAATGACTAGTTCACTAACTTTCCTTTAGATGGAAACATTTTCACTAAATAAAGGTTATGCCTTTAAATGCACTTTACTGACTGCATGATATAAGCATGAGCAGCAATTTAAATCCATTTAATCATCTTGTTAAGTTTAATTATATTCAGAATTTTTTTAATTTTATGGGGGATTGTTAAGAAAATTAAAAAATTATATTTAATGTTAGCCTTTATTGCTAACATTTGTTACAACTAACATTATTTATTGCCTTAATAAAAGGTTCAAAATCTCATAAGAGAGTATGAGATTTTTGGGGCCCTTTCTTTCTTCTTCTTCCTATGATTTTATCTTCTTGGTTTTCTTTACTTTTGCGCTCATTGCTGAAAGGGAGTCTGATCAACTTCTCCATGCCCGCAGGAGAGGAATACCTGGTTGTATCCTAGGTGTTCAATCCAGATTTAACTTGCACAAGAGTCTAGATTTTCACCTAAGGACAAGCTGCAATGCCTCCGGGTTATATTATTCTAACTCTCTTTTACATATTATTTGCATGTTTTATTACTTCATAATCTATGCTTTTATTTTTTATTTAAAAAAATATCTAAATAAAATTTTAGACCAACAGATTCGAGATATTTCTTGATTAAACTTCTAAAGCTCTTAATGACTCTTAACTTATTTTAGATTTATCTTTCAACATTCCCTCTTTAACCTAAAATATCAAGCAAAATTATATAGTTCATCTATATGTCTTATTCTTTCTTCAAAATTAATCCGAACTTCTCAAGAGGATTTTTTTTTTTAATTTGCATCCTATCAAATATGCCAATATGTGATATTGTAATTACTGTCAAATATTTAAGCTGTAAGAGTGTTCTTGAATTCTTCTAGCTGTTACTCTGACTTGCAAATAATCATTAAATTTTACCTCATTTTTTATCTTTCAAGTTATTGGCACGTCTTTTGTCCCTCTATTTTGACTTTTTCTTTTTTGACATTGATATATTTCTGTCTTATTTTATTGACTTCCTCTATTATGCTCACAAGCTTTATTTCTTAATGATCTTTCAAGCTTTATTTCTTTATATTTTAAAAAAATTCTTTATTCGTACTAAGAGATCACAAAAATAATTTTAATTTTATGCTTTAATATTCTCTTTTTTTAATCTCAAAATATTTAATTTTTTTATCAAAGCTCTTTTATGTTTTTAATTTTTATCAAAGCTCTCCTATGTTTTTTTTTTCATCCAAAATTTTTATATTTATGGGCGAATTTTGACTTTACTATGACTTTCACTTTGATTCTAACCGCCATTCAAATTTTCGTCCGTTTTCCTTCACCAGTTTCTCTCATTTTTTAGTGGATTCATTTCCAGTTAAGTGTCTTTTCAAAATCTCTTCTACTCTCCTTTTTCATCACTAGCCTTTTTCTTCTCATACACGTTTATTATCTTCTCAAAAAAATATATTTCTTCTCTCTAAGACATCACACCAACCTATTATTTTTATTTCAGGCTGTGTTTTTTTGAAGAGATAGAAAACTAGAGAGAAAGAAACGTAAAAGAGAAAAAAAAAAAAGAAAAAAAAAATTTATTCATATGTAACGCACGTGATCACAAGGCAAAAGAAATGGGAGCAGAGGTGGCTAATTGAAAGAAGAAATGCCAAAAATGGCAACCAGCAGTGGAACAGGGACAAGAGGCAGCGAGGTGAGCTCATGGAGGGCGACAGGTAGTGAGGGTGAGGGTGAAGCGATGAAGCATCGAAGCTGTAAGCAAACAGCGGCAAGGTTGCGTGGCAATGAGCGAGTGGCGAAAAAAAGCAATAGGGAAACTAGAGGAGTGGCGCGAGAGGCGAGATACCATGCGGGATCTTCTACGATGACGCATGTATAACAATTTAGAATCATTTCATATCTTAGTAAAATGCATCAGTTGAAATCTAGTTAAACTATTATGAGCCAAACCATACATATCGTTTGTAGTAGAGATCCATGACCCCTACCAGTGCGTGTGCCTCTAGCTCAGCACGTTCGACACCACTGATGAGGTAGCCATGAGCAACGACAAGGAGCGGAGCGAGCTACAGGGAATGGGTGAGTGTTCGGCGCAAGAGGCGAGATGGCGAGCGTTCAAGTAGGGAGCGGGCGAGAGGCAGCGGAGATGGCGGCAGCAAGGAGTTGGGCGAGCGGGCTGGGAAGGAAGTGAGCGAGCGAGTAGGCGGCGGCAAGGAGCAGGTGGTAGGAAAGCTAGGGGAGTGGGGCGAGGGGCCGCCGGTAGCAGCAGAGTAGGGGCGACGCAGAGTAAGGGCGGTCGGGTAGCAGCGGAGCAGGGCTGGCATCGAACAAACGGGCTGGTAGCAGGGAGCTAACTAGAGAGAAATAAGTTTTATCTCCAAATAGAAGAGAAACAAAAAAGGGTAAAACATTACCTATTTTTCTTCCCTTTTTTTTTTCCCTCCCAAATCAGTCTTCCTAGTAAAATGAGAAAAAATATGTCTTTCTTCCCTTTCTCTCCATATTTCTCGCAAAAAAAACACAGCTTACGATGATCTTACCTGCTATTTGATATTGTAGACTCATCTTCCTTTCAATAGCTTATCGTCTAGAATATACAGAGTAGTGACATATTTGTTGTTATCCATATTCAACTTCTTCAGCAAAGTTTTTATTACTTTCTTTGAGAGAAAAAATCTGCCTTGATCTCATTTAGAGGAAGAAAATAATATAATCGATCAAGGTCACCCGTCTTACATGACGAATAAACTAATATTGCAAGGACTAATTTATAACTAAAAGAATAGAAAAAAGTAATTTGTATAAAGCAAATGTGGGAACTAAATGTGAAAGAAACTGATGCATTGCTGCTGCAATTGATGCACTGTGAGGTTGAAAACTCAAAGCCTTCTATAGACACAGTAATCGACTTTAGATATTCATTTATTCACACATATATGCTTAAACATCTTAATAAACAAGGGTAGGTTTGAATTACTTTACCAAGAAGTAATTCTTTTTTAAAAAAAATAGAAAAAGAAAAAACTCCATTATACGGTTATACAAGCCGGTGGTTTTGCTACAAGGCAAAGCGGCTGTTTCTTCGCTGGTAGAAATCCGGGAGCTTCAGTCATATCAACTTGTTCTGCCGTCAAGCCGTAAGGCAATTCCCAATCAAATTTGTGTACCAGACTTGCCAATGCAAGCTCCAAATTGGACACCGCAAAGTTCATCCCCGGGCAAATCCGCCGACCCGCACCGAACGGTATAAACTTGAAGTCATCGTCCACGAAGTCCCGCATGCCGCCATTCAAGAATCTCTCAGGTCTGAACTCGTCTGCTTCTTCCCAGTAATTAGGATCTCTACCAATTGCCCACGCGTTGATGATTACCCTCGTCTTCTTAGGGATGTGGTAGCCACCAACCTCGCAGTCCTCCATGGATTCGTGATGAATCAACAGTGGAACGGCTGGGTGTAGGCGCAGCACTTCCTTAAGCACAGCTCTCAAGTAGGCCATTCTGCCAACTTCTTCTTCTTGGATCACTCCATCTTTATCATTACACACTCCACGTACCTCATCTTGTAGCTTCTTCAAGGTTAGCGGGTTTCGAACGAGCTCCGCCATGGCCCATTCCAGAGTGACGTATGATGTTTCGCTTCCAGCAGCGAACATATCCTGCTTATAAATTAATTACATCAGCAACAAGATAACTCCACGAACGATTGACTATTATACACAAAGCTATTTCACAATTTTTTTTAGAACAAAAAAAGAATAATTGTGAAGTGACTCACCATCAAGAGTGCCTTTGCTTGCTCCTTGCTGATTAGCGAATCCGTCGTCCGATCAGGTTTGTAGATCACAGAACCCAGCACGTCCACAAAATCCATCTCCTCTCCTTCATCCTTGGGTCGCCCGGCGTGCTCCTCGATCACCTCCTCGAGGGCGACATCCCACTTCTTGCCGTTACTTTTGGCGTTCTTTGAGAGCCCCAAGACTTGGTCAAGCCACCCAAAAGATGGAAACCAGTCCTCCAAGTAGAACGCACCGAGCGCTCTGTTGTTTCCGTGAACCAGTTGGCGGAACACCTCGTCCCTCCCGTTCTCCCTAAAGTTTGTCCCTGCGACAATCCTCGTAACAGCATCAACGGCGAAAAGGTTGAACAACTCACTCACGTTGATCACTTGTCCCGGGGAGATTCTACCCATCAGGAAAGCCACCTCCTCTGCTCTGACATGCTTGTAGGACTGCACCCTTTTGGTGGAGAGAAGGTTGACGGTGCAGAGCTTTCGAAGCTGCTTCCAGTAGTCGGAATAAGGCGCGAAGGCGAGGTCGAAGGTGTCGCCGTGGAGGAGCTTTGCGGCCTTGGAGGGAGGCCGGGAAGCGAAGATGCGATCGTAAGTCTTGAGGATCTCCTTGGCCGTGTCTGGGGAAGACACGACGAGAGTTGGGCTGAAGCCCAGGCGAAGATACATGAGCGAGCCGTACTTGGTAGAGTGGGCACGAAGAGAGTGATGAGGGAGGGAGCCGAGAAGGTGCAGGTGGCCGATGAGGAAAAGTCCGGGTGGGGATGGTGGCAGACCAGCTACTGATGTACTTCTTTTCAAGGTTTTAATTGTTATCACTGTAATTATTACTAGAGTAAGAATAAGGCAGGCAGGAAGGGGAAGGGAAGCATCAAGCAGAGGGTGAGACAGGGAAACCATCTTGCTAAGCTATCTATCTGTGTGCTGCCCTTCATTCTGATGGAGCCCTTTTATCGAGCAAAGGGATTGATTTTTTGCAATTTTGTTTTTGCAGTTTTGCCCCTTGAAAATTTTCCCTCTAGTGGAAATACTGGAAAAGGAAAATCAAACTATAAGCCTCTATCCGTTTTTGAATTTTGGTGGTCACAAATGTTTTGACATTTCCGTTTCCTTTAGCAATCACTATGTACGTTTACACATGGAAAATCAAACTATAAGTCCTCTATGTACGTTTCCTTCTTTTCTATTAAACAAAACCTAAGATTTTTGAAGGCTTTACATAAGGAATTCATCTTGTGTGATGTAATATATTTTGCTAGTATTTAGTCATTTTCTTCGTCACCCTTTTATTAATTTTAAATTTATCAGAGAAATGTAACATAGTTTTCATCTCTAATAAACCTACGGCCGTTAGCTATGGAGACGACAAGCACCTCGCCGTTAGTAATCTTACGACCATGTTAGATGTGAGGCTGTGAAGGACAATGAGCTCGAGACCAAGCTCACCCTCTTGTCTTGTCTTGATAACGTCATCCATCCAATGGTGTCCTTTTTATGATGATGATCTTTGAAAATTATTGGGCTAATTTTTTTGCCACAATTTTCTTTAATCTTTTTTAGTAAGTACATTTTTTTTATAAGACTTTTATCTTCTTGTAGTTTTTATTGGTAATAGCTTGATTATCTTTGTTTCCAGGTAGATGCTTACATTATATATGTGGCAAAAGGACTATTTATTTTTGTCATGCACCTAAGAAGAGAAAATTAAACTACTTCAGTAATCACTTGGAATTGTGAGACATCTTTTGATGTGGTTACTGATTTACGTGCTGTCACAGCAAGGATGACTTTACAATATAGCAAACATCAAAACCATGGTTTAAATCTCTTTATGTAGCCAGGAGATTATTGAATCTTTTTATTATTATTTTTTTAGAGTGAGACATCTTTATTTTGTGTGGTGAGTCAACGTCATATGAATGTATAAAGTCTAATAATTGACCAAGTGTGTTATTCAAAATTAAAGGATGACTTTACAAGATTAAGCATTTGTAGAGGTAAATAAATCAATATACTATACTACTGGCATATATTATAGTTTGACTCTTCTAAAATATTTGCACAAAAAGTTTTTATTATGTGGTTACTGATTTACGTGCTGTCACAGCAAGGAGAAAGAGACAATTTAGAAGAGGCGTTTTTTTTAGAAATTTTAAAAAATCTAAAATGCTATCATCTGTGGATTAAAGCAGATATTATAGTGCATCAAAATTTATAAATCATAAAGCAGTCACTATAGTGCATCAAAATTTATAAATTACATCTTAGGGAAATTACATTTTCTAGAAAGCTGGTCTACTTATTATTTTTTTCCAAAAATTAGGGGCGGATCTAACTTATATACTATTACAAATACTCGGAAAAATAAAATGGCTGACTATATATTTGGATGATCAACGATAGCACACACGCTCTGTAAAGTGTAACCTGACAAAAGAGGAACTAGCCAGATGCTTCCTCCATCTCCATGTCCATCTCTGCCTCCCTCTACCTTGCTGTGTTGTTTCTTCTTCTTCTTCTTCAAATAATTGTAATTATGATCGAATGCTTGAAAAGGAAGAGATCAGCAGTTGTTGTGCCACCATCCCCACCAGGGCTTTTCCTCATCGGCCACCTCCACCTGGGCTCACTCCCTCACCGCTATCTCTATGCCCTCTCCCCCGTAAATTATTGGCTTCGACACTAGGCCTAACTATTCCTGATTGAAACTCATGTGCAAAAGGTGCTGCGTAGTCGCGCAGTGTTCTGGCATGGTTGTTGTTCACCGGTTGGGGCGCTAGTTCGTTTTCCATGTCGATGTGAAGATATTTCATCCATTCTAGACCTTCCTTTTGCCGAATTAGATTAAGCTTCCTTCTTTGTCTGAAGGTCCGTTCTATCTCAAGATCGATTTTGAATAGTGGTCCTGCCCTAGAACTTCTTTGCATAAAAATTTATCAGATCCAATTAAGAAATTCAAAGCAGTCGAAACAAGCAAAAAGCAATATGAAGCAGAATAAAGAAAGAAAAGAAAAAAAAAACTAACTAAAGCTTAGTCTCCCAATCCTTAGAAGTATACTAATATCAACCGTTGTTCCCCGGCAATGGCGCCAAAAACTTGACACTGTCCGCAAGTGCACGGAAATGTCGCAGTAATATAAAAGATATCGTCTCCCACAGGGAACAAGGTGAGTACTAGAAAATCTAATTCTTGGAATCTAAGCTAATCAAATCGTGGTTTTTGGAGCTTTAAAACTAAAATTAAGCAGGATAGTAAACAAGAAATCAAACAACTACGACATGGAAAATATATGAGAGAGAATATCAGGGCAAAGGTTTCCACCACTCTGACGATTTTACTTGCGCTAGAAATAAATGTTAATTACTTGGATTTACAGATATGCATAAGGAATCTACCCTATGGTACAAGGTGCCCTCTTTCGAGTGTACACTCCGGTATTTGCCTAGAACGTCTCCTACTTTTGCGGTGGACCGTTCTAGACAAACCCACTGGGTTCCGTGGTAGATCATGAACCCTCGAGCAAAGAACACGCACTTTCGTGTCACGTCTTCACAAGATTCACATAGAGGTTCAGTCGTTACGGTCGAACTTTCGTTATGGACCGTAACAACTATAACATGACGATACTTGGCCAAAGTAAAGATCAAGAAATAAATATATCTAGAGAAATATGCTCAGAATATGATCCAAATAACAAGATTAAAACAAGAGTTGCAAACAGAAATCGTCAGAGGGCTTCAACCTAGCCCCGATACAAAGTTTACGCTACAACCATCGTTGAATCGCTAAAAATCCTCTCTTTAAACATAAGAAAATTATAGGAAAAGGTTTCTAGGAGGGAGGAGAAGATAAACTGAATGAAATAACCCAGGATTGCAAGGTTCGGATGATCAAATCTTCAAAAATCCGCTCGAAATCGCCGAATCACCGTGTTCTTCCGCCCCTAGCCGCTTCGTCGCCCGATTGCTTCCCATTAGGTCACAAAATTTGGGGCTTTTATATCCTTTTCGTTCGTCTTCGAGTTAGCTTTCCAAAAAGTCCTCACTTGCTAAATTTGGACTTGAATCGGGTTCAAAATCGAGGGAAAACCGAGAGGGTGTCGAGTTGATCCGTCCGCTTCACGGGTGAACCCCACGGGGTTCACCAGGTGGTGAAGTCTTCGGCACATATTTGCTGTGAAATAGTCACGGGTGAACCTAGCGGGGTTCACCATCTAGTGAAGTCCTCGGCGATTTCCTGCGCATAAATCTCCAGGTAGAATTACGGGTGAACCCCACGGGGTTCACCTGGTCGTGATGTGTGCGGCAATTCTCAGACATCTTCACTTCATCGGTGAACCCCGCTGGGTTCACCAGGCCATAATGCGTGCACAGGATTCATCCTTCGGTGAGATCACGGGTGAACCCCACGGGGTTCACCTGGCCGTGAAGTCCAGAAATGGCTCCGATTGAGCCCAAATTTTACGAGCAGCTTCGTCTTCTCATAAGGAATCACCTCATGCTCTTAGATTCTTCAAAAAGACCTCAAAATTGGGTGATTTTATCTGAAATTCAATAAGACAAATGAAAAGTGAAGATTCTGAAGTTTTTAACTAAATAAGCCTTAAAGGAGTATAAAAACATTCAAATAGGCATAAATTCATCATGGAATAATAGTAAAAATCACTACTAAAATGCATGGTGTCAAATACTCCTCGACTTAAATCTTTGATTATCCTCAAGCAATAAAATAAGTTGAAATACATGCTTGGTACACAAATAATTTTTTGTGTTGAAGTTCGCACCCGAGTTTGGAAAAATACTTTTTAGCAATCCAAGATCTAATCAGAAGAAATCAACTAAAAGGAGCGTTTTAAGCATTCACCAGTTTGGTCCCACAGTTTCTAGATATCAAATGATTCAGAAAGCAGTAAACATGAGATTCAATCAAGCAAACACAACACTCATTGCATTCTTATCCATCCAATTCATAATATTGGGGTTAACTCAAATGTTTTATTTAGGATACAAAACTCTGATCTTTGCATTAGACTTCAACTCATATCCTTAGGTACCATTGCCAATTTTTCGCAATGCCAAGTAGAGTAGTCTTTTTATTTCAATTCACATTTCTTAAATTTCAACTCATGTCCTTTGGTACCACTGCCCATTTTTCGCAGTGCCAAGTAGAGGAATCTAAGTGTTTTTTTTATATAACAGAAGTTAACACATCCTTTCTTTTAACAAATGAAGTGTTTCCCCAATAATAGAAAGGAATTCAAAGTTTGAAAAGAGATTATGCATCATAATATGAATCGAATGTAAATTGCAAACCAAAATCAATTGAAGAATCATGAAAATGTTTGACCCACTATATGAACATCATAAAATCAATCCGTTTAGAAAATTTCTAATTCAAAGAACATATGGACATGACTATTGAGTAAATTTCTAACAAGTACTACATTCAACATGTCTCGATAAATTCTGACTAATCATGCATTTGACTTTAAGAATTTTGCAAAGCTATCATTGGACAAGACTAGCATGAAAAGTCAATAAAAGTTTTCATCACAAGATATGCAATATAAGCCTTAAAAATGATCATCATGAAAGCGTATAGATCCACACGTCATTCTTCATGCAAAGAGAGTTATAGCATAGCACTAGAAAGGAAAACAGGTGGTCCGAATATCTGTTATACACTGCAAAAAGTGTGGGGCCTGAAGATGTGGACAAGGCCCACGAATAGTGGCATATATGATACAATGCCAATATCAAAATATCCATCATAGAGTAGCAGAACAAAGCCATAAAGAAAAACAGAAAGTCACAATAACTACAACCAAACAACCAAGAAGAAGCTGGAGTCAAGACAGCTCACCCGCTCTAGAATATTGCATAGTCCTCTATGCAATGTCGTATATGCGAGAGGAGAAGGTGGCGGTGTCGAGTCTGGATGGAACTAGCGCCTCCTGCACGAGTGAGAGCCGGAAGCTCGAGAGCTCTTGCCCTTACCGCGAGAAGTATGACCTGGCGCTTCCTCATCATCTGAAGAGATTGGTATGTTCCTTATGTTTTCTTCATTAAGCAGGGCGAACCGGTCATCCATGATATATAATTTCTCCCAAATTGAGCCCAACATCTTGTGTTGCCGCTGCATCCCAACCTCATTAGCTTCCCATCGGGAAGCTTGCTCCTGGCGTATAGAAGAGAGGGAGGTATCCATCTGATCGATGAGCTCGCGCTGCTGAAGCTGCTCCTCCCTTATCTCTTGAAGAACACGCATCATGGAATCTGAGGAAGAGCCGCCACCAAAGAAAAATGAGCTGGGTGCTGGCGGTGCAGTATCAATAGGGTTGGGCTGAGGATCTTCGGTTGGCTTGATGTGCCAGTTCGCTCGAACGTGCACAGTTGTGCGCTCAGGATTTGGCAATGGTAAACAGAAGTGGCTATCCTTGAACGTCATACAATAAGAGTCACCTCGGCGGACAATGAGTTTCATGGACGAGCACTCTATGGGCGAGCACTCTATGGACGTATCTGATAGTCGGGTTGCAAATGCTCGAGGCCCTGGCCACTCTGGCAGAATAAAAGTGCTCATTTGTGATCGACGCCCAAAAAGTTTGCTCATTAAATTCCACCGGGACATTGCGAGTGCAAGGTTCCGAAAAGCCGTAGATATGGCGGAGATCAACAAGAGATAGACAATGCTCGATGTTTCCCATCCGGAAGGTCAAGCGCTCAGGATCTTCGTCGACCGTTACGGCAGCTTTAACGTCTAAAGAGCTGAGGAACTCTAGCGTGACTCCGATGTATGTGGGCGAGGCAAGCCGGAGAAACTACTCCCACCCAATGTTAGAGTACATCAGCTCCACGTCGTCCATGAGTCCTAGAATGATAAGCGTGTTTCTATCCAGGTAGCGGGTATTGAGTATCTGGCGGTGAAGGAGCTGTTCGAAGTTCTGTTGGTGTTCTGCGTTCCTGAAAAACAATGTCGAAATCATTCGGCGGAGATGTATAGGTCTGAGGTTGCCGAATAGTCGAGCGTGACAGATTTCTGGAAGAGGATGGCTGCGCCGGCTGGCTAACAGGAGTCATTTGCGGTGGCTGAGATGATCCGTGAGGAACGAAGTCATCGTCGTCAGTAGAAGATTCAGACACAGGTTGTTGATCACGTTGACAGAAGGCAAGAACCTTACACCTTGGTGTCATTAGATTCAAATGCAGGAAACGATGGAGAAAACCAAAAAACAACCAGAGAAGATTTCGCCCGAGCACAAAAATAGTAACCGATCGAGGAGCCAAAAATAAAAGGTTCGGCGGATAGGGAAAACTGGAAGATTAACAGCGGAAATCAGAGCAAAACTGCACGAACCTCTCCAGAGTTGCAGATCGCGAAGAGGGGAGATCCGTTAAAGCTGCGGAGGCGAGAGATCTTCGGGTGAAAGGTGATCTAGAGCAGAGAGGTCGGCGGCGGCGTGAAGTCGCACGAACCCCTAACTGAGATTTAGGGCAAACACGGGCAGTGCTCTGTTAGAAACACGGGTGAACCCAACCGGGTTCACCTAACCATGTAGTGCGCGACGGGATTGTCCCTCTTTGCTTCGGATGTCTTCACGGGTCGTGAAGTCTAAGTTTTTGTCACAGAAAATCCAGAATAATATATATATCTCAAAATTGCTAGTCCCGCCCCAATTTGATAAAAATATCTTTTTTTAAAAAAAAATTGCACGTCAAGATGCAAAGTGTACTTCACAGGTGAACTTTGCCGGGTTCACCAAGCCATGAAGTGCACCGAGCCTTGGTAAAAATCCAGAAAAATCCTCCTGTTCTCATAGTGCAACTGCATCTCAAAAATAAAGCTTTATCAGTGTACTCCAACATCAAGATCTCCTATAACCAATTAGACAAACAAGAGAGAAGGGTTTTCTACGATGGTAAAGTAAAAAAGAAGCTAAAGACAACTAATGCAGCAGAAAGCAAACGAAAGCAATAAGAAAAACTTGGGTTGCCTCCCAAGAGCGTTTGTTTTTGGTCAATAGCTCGACCATAGAGTTATCAGAAAATCAAATCAGGGAGGATGAAAGGGGTAAAGAACTCCCCTTTTTTTTAGCAAGTCCACCCTCAAATCGGCGCTTGAGGCTATGTCTATTTGCTACAAAATTTCTAATGCACTCAGCTAAATTCACGCTGTAACATGCACCTGCAAAAGAAGGTTTTTTAAGAGAATTAGACAGGTTAAATTGAATAACATTGTCATCGATATTTAAATCCAGTTTCCCATTTTTAACATCGATGACAACACCAGCTGTAGCAAGAAAAGACCTTCCTAAAATAATAGGAAGCCTGTCATCCTCATCGATGTCTAATACAACAACGCCTGCAGGAACAAAATAATCCCTCACTTTAATGGGTACATCCTCTAAAATGCCAACGGGACTCCTAACTGATCTGTCAGCCAACTATAGAAAAATATTCGTTGACTTCAATTCACCCAGATCCAGCTTTCTACACAAAGATAACGGCATGATGTTGACACTCGCCCCTAAATTGCACAGTGCTCTTTGAAAGGTCATCTCTCCTATCTGGCATGATATGGAAAAGCTGCCAAGGTCTTTGAGTTTTTGTGGAAGCTTGTTCTGCAAAATCGCACTGCACTCTTCAGTAAGAGCCACAATGCCTTGGTCTTCTAGCTTCCTCTTATTTGAGAGAATATCCTTCAGGAACTTCACATAGGTCGGCATCTGTGAAAGGGCATCAACAAAGGGAATATTAATATATAATTTTTCCAAAATTTCCAGAAACTTACTGAATTGCTTGTCTAGCTTGGCTTTGACAAGCCTCTGAGGGAAAGGTATCGGCGGCTTGTAGGCCGGCGGCCTAACATAGGGTTGCTCTTCTTCTGTTCGTTCACGCTCCGCCGGTATTGAATTCGCGTGTGGCTCCTCGGGGTTCAGTGTCTCATCATCCCTTGTTTCATTGGTCGGCATTGGTGGGTCTTCGAGTTGCTTGCCGCTCTGAGTGGAGATTGCATTTCACTACTCTCTCGGGTTAACTTCTGGCTGTGATGGAAGCTCCCCTGGCGCTCTAGAGGATGAGCTAGCCTGTTGCGCAAGCTGGCTCTCCAGCATTTTATTGTGCGTCTCCAAGGAATCCATCCTGGTCATCATCAATTTCATCATGTCAGTGAGCCCTTCTAGTTGCTTACTCAGCTGAGAGTCTTGGGCTGGTCTTTGAGGAGGATTGTAATTCGCTTATTGAGGGGGAGGATTGTAATTTCTCAGTTGGAACCCAGGTGGCTGCCTAAAATTCTCTTGTAGTGGCGGCCTGAAGTTCCCTTGTTGAGGTTGTGCTTGTGGTGGCGCTTGCCCTGGTTGAAGTGGCTGCGTGGTACGGTAGGAAAAGTTCGGGTGGTTGCGTCAGCCAGGGTTGTAGTAATTGGAATAAGGGTTGTTCATAAGGTTTGCATTGCCAACTGCATTTAGCTGTTCAGGCTGACCTTGGGCTGTCTGCCCATCTCCCACTTCGCATTCAGCATTTGTATGACCTGCAACGCCACAAAGCTCACAAGATACTGAATTAATGCTCAAAGAATTAACAGACCATGAATCAAATTTCTGAGTTAGATTATCCACCTTTGCTGTCAAAGCAGTTAATGAATCAAGATCGAATTTACCTGTTTTTCTTGAAAGTGTACCTCGCTCTGGATTCCATTGATGGTAGTTCAGTGTCATGTCTTCCAGGAGGCTTATCGCATCTTCAGGTACTTTGCTCATTAATCCCGATCCTCCAGCAGTTGCATCGACTGTGAGTCTAGTATTGTATTGCAATCCCATGTAAAACGTGTGTACTAGGACCCAAATCTCGATCCCATGATGGGGACACAGTCTTTGAAGCTCTTTAAATCTTTCTCAGGCTTCATACAAAGACTCTACATCCTTCTGCATGAAGCTCGTTAGCTGGTTTCTGAGGTGGATCATCTTCGAAGGAGGGAAATACTTCGAGAGGAAAGCTTAAGACAGTTCATCTCATGTCCGTATTAAAGCAAGGGGGATCGTGTGGAGCCATGCCCTTGCTCTATCCCGCAGAGAGAATGGGAACAAGCGTAACCTGATAGCATCAGAAGTAGCACCGTTAATCTTAAGCATATCGCAATATTCCAAAAATATAGACAAGTGCATATTGGGGTCCTCAAGAGGAGAACCACCGAATTGATTCTATTGAATCATGGAAAGTAATGCAGGTTTAATTTCAAAATTGTTGGCCTCGACAGTAGGCCTAACTATTCCTGATTGAAACCCATGTGCAAAAGGTGCTGCGTAGTCGTGCAGTGTTCGGGCATGGTTGTTGTTCACCGGTTGGGGCGCTGGTTCGTTTTCCATGTCGATGTGAAGATGTTCTATCCGTTCTAGACCTTCCTTTTGCCGAATTAGATTAAGCTTCCTTCTTTGTTTGAAGGTCCGTTCTATCTCAAGATCGATTTCGAATAGTAGTCCTGCCCTGGAACTTCTTTGCATAAAAATTTGTCAGATCCAATTAAGAAGTTCAAAGCAGTCGAAACAAGCAAAAAGCAATATAAAGCAGAATAAAGAAAGAAAAGAAAAAAAACTAACTAAAGCTTAGTCTTCCAATCCTTAGAAGTATACTAATATCAACCGTTGTTTCCCGGTAATGGCGCCAAAAACTTGACACTGTCCGCAAGTGCACGGAAATGTCGCAATAATATAAAAGATATCGTCTCCCACAGGGAACAAGGTGAGTACTAGAGAATCTAATTCTTGGAATCTAAGCTAATCAAATCGTGGTTTTTGGAGCTTAAAAACTAAAATTAAGCAGGACAGTAAACAAGAAATCAAACAACTACGACAGGGAAAATATATGAGAGAGAATATTAGGGCAAAGGTTTCCACCACTCTGACGATTTTACTTGCGCTAGAAATAAATGTTAATTACTTGGATTTATAGATATGCATAAGGAATCTACCCTATGGTACAAGGTGCCCTCTTTCGAGTGTACACCCCGGTATTTGCCTAGAACGTCTCCTACTTTTGCGGTGGACCGTTCTAGACAAACCCACTGGGTTCCGTGGTAGATTATGAACCCTCGAGCAAAGAACACGCACTTTCGCGTCGCGTCTTCACAAGATTCACATAGAGGTTCGGTCGTTACGGTCGAACTTTCGTTATGGACCGTAACAACTATGACATGACGATACTTGGCCAAAGTAAAGATCAAGAAATAAATACATCTAGTGAAATATGCTCAGAATATGATCCAAATAACAAGATTAAAACAAGAGTTGCAAACAGAAATCGTCAGAGGGCTTCAACCTAGCCCCGATACAAAGTTTACGCTACAACCATCGTTGAATCGCTAAAAATCCTCTCTTTAAACATATAAAAATTACAGGAAAAGGTTTCTAGGAGGGAGGAGAAGATAAACCGAATGAAATAACCTAGGATTGCAAGGTTCCGATGTTCAAATCTTCAAAAATCCGCTCGAAGTCGCCGAATCACCATGTTCTTCCGCCCCTAGCCGCTTCATCGCCTGATTGCTTCCCATTAGATCACGAAATTTGGGGATTTTACATCCTTTTCGTTCGTCTTCGAGTTAGCTTTCCAAAAAGTCCTCACTTGCTAAATTTGGACTTGAATCGGGTTCAAAATCGAGGGAAAACCGAGAGGGTGTCGAGTTGATCCGTCCGCTTCACGAGTGAACCCCACGGGGTTCACCAGGTGGTGAAGTCTTCGGCACATATTTGCTGTGAAATAGTCACGGGTGAACCTACTTTTCGAGGTTTGGGCGTAGCCCACTGTATGAATGTTGAATGTTATGATTTGACACATATATTTCTCTATTTATCTTTATTCTTATCCATGTTTAGGATATTTTAATTCTTGTTTACATACTGGTCATATGTATGCATGCTTTAGATGTCGAGGGAAGGACTGAGAGATGAACCTTGACCATCGGAACCCCTAGACTGGACCGGTGATTTCGTATTGCGAGAGCACTCGAAATCACCCAAGGAACCCTAATCTTTCATAGAACCCAATGGATCCGTATTAACCTCGGTAAGCAACGAGAGTAGGAGATCTGGGTTAAGACGGATACCGGACCGTGTCCTGAGAGGGAACGCGTCTATACCCTAGGAAAGGTTACCTTGAGAACTTAGATAAAATTTTATTTAAATTGTCAAACCCTAATATTTATGCATGCTTCAGTGTCGTGAAACCTAAAACCCCGAATCTCTCTCATAATCTCAAAATCCCGTTTGTTTTGCTCTCTGCGCTGCTTGTTCTTAATCTGCCTTAGCTTAATTACTTTCTCTAGGATATTAGACAATTCTCCCATTAATCATCAACCTAGCTCTCGATTGACTGATTTGTTAGTACTTGACCCTAGTCCCTGTGGGTTCGATCTTTTTATTACGCGATAGACCATGCACTTGCGGTAGCAGCCGTCTAGGCCCTATTAAGTTTTTGGCGCCGTTGCCGGGGACTAGGTTGGCAATATTAACACAATCAAAAGATCGATAGATTAGGTTTAGTTAGATTTTATTTGCCTTTTATTTTGTTTATTTGCTTTTTGTTTTTAGCTGTAGTTTTTCTTTTTTATTGGTGCGGTGCTACTAATCTTTTATGTCTAGGTACTTGTTTATGCCCAGGAACACTGCGCGAACAGGGAAACTTGTACCTGGAGATCCGGAGATAGAGCGCACTTTTCGTTTAGTCAGAAGAAATCTGAAAAGACTTAAGCTTGAAGGCAACTTTTCTGACAGTCAAACGATGGAAGCCACTCGCTCCTTGAAAGATTATGCAGCCCCCACCATCTCTGGTGTGCACTCGAGCATATCGCGATCTGCTATCGAAGCTAACAACTTCGAGATCAAGCCATCACTTGTACAGATGGTGCAGCAGAACCAATTCAGTGGAACAGCCACTGAAGATCCTAACCTCCATTTATCTATCTTTTTGGAATGCTGCGATACTCTTAAGATTAACGGTGCTCATCCTGATGCTATTAAACTGAGACTCTTCCCTTTTTCTCTCAGGGATCGAGCTAGGGCGTGGTTGCAGTCTTTACCGCAAGCATCAATCACAACGTGAGAACAGTTATCACAAGCTTTTATGTCAAAGTTCTTCCCACCAAGCAATATCGCTCAGCTCAAGAATCAAATCACCAACTTTGCCCAAAGAGAAGGAGAGTCACTGTATGAAGCATGAGACCATTTCAAAGAACTATTGAGGATATGCCCGCACCATGGTCTACAGAAATGAGTGATCATCCACACCTTCTACAGTGGATTGCTATACCAGACCAGACTATCTGTAGATGTTGTTGCTGGTGGGGCATTAATGAATAAGAACTATGATGATGCGATGCAACTGATAGAGGACATGACCCTCAATCATTATCAGTGGTCAGGAGAAAGGAGCCAGCACACTCGAAACTCAGGGAAGTTTGATGTTAACTCAATCGATTCTTTAGTGGCAAAAGTAGACTCTCTTTCTTCTAAGATTGATTCTATTAATGTCTCTGCTTCTAATTCTTTGACTTGTGATGTTTGTGGTGTGATAGAGCATTCTACTGATAACTGCCACATCTTGAGCGCCCCCTCTGAACAAGTCAACGCCATTGGGAAATTCAGGAACCAGAACGACCCCTACTCGAGCACATACAATCCGGGATAGAGAAATCACCCGAATTTCTCCTACAAGTTAAATCAAGGGCAAGTTCCTCCTGCTAATTTTTCTAATCAAAACTTCTCTTCTAATTTCAGGCCTCTTGGTATACAATAACCACCAGCCAACCAAAGACAACAAGATCCTCCACAGAAGTCCAGGCTAGAGTCAATGTTGGAAAACTTCATGGCAACTCAAATGAAACACAATGACTCTGTGAGTGAGCAGATTCGCCAGCTGAACATGAAAGTGGACTCTGTATCAACCCACCAGAAAATGATGGAAAGTAGGATCACAGAACTGGACCAGCGAACCAGTTCGTTACTGAGAACCCCAGGAATGCTTCCAGCTCAACCTGAAGCAAATCCCAGAGATCAGTGCAATGCCGTTATGACAAGTGGCGTTGAGCAATTTAAAGAATCTGAAGTTGAGCATATGGGGGATGAAGAAGAAAAATCTGACAACCGGGAAGAGGAGCCTCATCATAAGACTCCTGACGCGTTTAATGCCGAAACGGTAATAATGTCTGCTGAGAACTCTAAAGATCCCATACATAAGCAGCTATTTCTCGAAGTTGAAGACCCGGGTAGTTTTGATATACCATGCAAGATTGGGAACACTGCATTCGATAGAGCACTGTTGGATTTAGGCTCTGGAGTCAGCATAATGTCTGTTATAACCTATGAGAAGTTAAACTTGGGATCTCTCACATCAACATCTCAAGTTCTGCAGTTTTGAAACGGCTCTAGACTTTACCCGCTAGGGATCGCCAAGGATATACCACTACAGTTTAAAGGAATATTTTTCCCGGTAAACTTTGTGATCTTGGACATAGCCGTGAACCCAACTTTCCCTCTTATATTGTGCAGACCATTCCTCACCACGATCAGAGCTATAATCGATGTTCCACAGAGGATAATGACTTTTTGCATCGATAAGAACGATATGTCGCTTGATTTCCCTGTTATTAATGGCCAATTCTATTTTTCAGGTTCCGGAGAGAATGGAGGAGTGTTGAGGGACAGCACCGCGCAATCAAGAAACAAGATGGAGTTCTTCCCAGAGACCTTTCCTGAACACTTTGGAGACAGACTCGATGATCCGACTAATCTAGAAGGCAACAAGATAGTGACCATGATGACGCATACTGATAATGCCCCAAGAGCCGATTCAAAGAAGAAGGAGTTGGAGCCATTTAAGGACAAAATTTTAATTGACTTTGGTACTTCTTATATCTTGTGTCAATTTGTTGTTCCATGTTCCATCAGGACAGTTAGAGAAAAACTGTTATATCTCATACTCATTTTAATAGGTACATTTCATGAGCAGCGATGGAAGCAGAGGCTTCATGCCACATACTTAGCCTCTCCACCTCCAGACCCACCTTGAGCATCATGATGGTCAAGCTAGTGACCTTAAAGAAGCGCTTGTTGGGAGGCAACTCAACCTCTTTTGCACTCTTACTCTCTTTTGCATTTTCATACTTTTATATTTATTTTCACTATTTATACATTGTTATTTTCCAGTTTTTCTTTCATATTCTTGCTCTATAAGTTGTACCATACTGATGAGAATTTTTCTGGATTTTTCAGGCATCACCGAGCCATGCACGGCCGTGCACGCCTCGGTTAACTCATCCCAGCGCGAGGCCGAGAGATGCACGGGCAGGGGCGTGAAGAGACACACGGCCGTGAACGCTTTTCTGGATTTTCACAGAGACGTACACGGGCGTGCCCGTGCACCGATGCACGGCCGTGCATCGTAAGTGAACTTTGTTGGATCGATCTGACCGAGAGCTGCACAGGCTAGGCCATGTATCCATATATGGCCGTGCACGATAAGTGATAAAAAGGGGAGCGTACACAGCCTCATCGACGGGAAGGAGCCGGTGGCCTAGTGTCTGCCGAGGTACCCTCATTCTCCTTTGCCTCTCGTTCCCGGCTGCGTTCTCAGTCCGGCGAACTCCTTTCGCTTTCTGCCTGAAGTGGCCGACACCTCCTCGCCTCCCACGTGTCCGGTGTCGGCCGCCTGCGCGCGTGAACTTCCGGCCCGAACCCGCCTGCGTGCGGACTCGACGCTGCTCCGGTCGAGCTCTCTCCGCCTGTGCGTGGAGCCCCCTTGTTTTTCCTCACCGCCTGCACGCGGTCTTCTGTCTTCTCTTCCTCTTGTCTTCGGTGGTTGTCGGTCCTTTTGCCGCACGTTGTTGTCCCAGCAGCTTCCGTCTACCTTCCTCGACCGCCCGTCGCCGGTTCTCCCTGCCGCAGGCGCCTGAAGTGGTGTCTCCCTCGGTTGGAAGTGTAGTGGGTGGTAGCAGCCACCTCTTTCCTTCTGTTCCCTCTTTGCCGAGCTCGGTTGAGCATTGTGTACCCAGGCGTCGGCTAACGCCGGCCTACTTCCTGCCCCTGGGCAGATTCTTTTTTCCCCGTCTCCGGCGTGCGACGCCGAGTTGACGAATTGTTCGAGATCGCCGGGCGCTGGCTTGATCTTCGGACTAGCGTGTGAGTCCATAGTCGGGTTGGGAGTTGGTTCGAGGAATCGACTCCGCCAGTCACGCCCAATCCGGCGGTTTCGACCGTTGCGATAGTCGTGTTGATAAATTTGGACTCGAGTCAAGCGTTAACTCATGTGGAAATCCACAAAAAATAATTAACATAATTATGGGCGTGACACAAAGCCACCGGCTGTATCAGCAGCTGCTAGTATCTACAACAATTAAACTGCAAACTGTATGCAAGTATCATCAAAATATTTCGTGCATATCTTCAGTAGTAGAAAGGAATAAATAAATAAAAACTTGAGACCATCTTTATCAAATTAAAATAAAATTTTATTTTACAAATTATAGAGAGTTGTAGTGGCAAATTTAGTCCACATATGCGATTGGGAATAGTTGATGCGAATAGAAATTGACAAGAATTTGATGTACAAATTGTTTGGCTTGTAAAGAAACTAATGTTGTTTGAGAGAGAAAAAGAAAGAAAAGTCCCCAAAGAATTCATAAGTTGACAAAACTCTTATTAAAAATATCAAATTCTTTTTTATTAATGATACTTATCTTTTGTCTCTTTCACATTAGGAAAAAAAACTATGGTTTATATACATATATTTAAAGTCAATTAAATATGTTATTATTCTAAATTATATATATCGTGATTTTGAAAACCCAACCTATAATTAATTGATTGTATGCTCCTTCAGTATCCTAAATTTTTTGAGCAATCAGTATTTAACTTTTAACTAGCTATCCGACAGCGGACAGCCAAGCATGTCTTCTCCCTCCCTCAGAATCAAATAACAACAGAACAGAGCACCTTCCATCAATTTTGTTTAACGTTCTTGGGAGTTGGGCCAACGGCTTTCCTAAACCATCGCCTCTCCACCGCTTAAAATAATCACTAGAGATAATGTTTCACGTACATAAACTCGATTATAAATAATTAGTTTAATCACATTTAATTGAAATATAAATAGCATATATATTATTAAATCTGAGTTCAAATAGAATATAAGGAATACCCACTTGAACCCATATTATGTATCCGAATTTTAAGTCAAGTATATAATAAAAATTTAATAGAATAAATATTTATGTCAAGTATTTACAGGATTAGAATAATAAATAATTAGTTAAATTTTTAATAAGTTTGAGTTTAAATAAAGATTTTAATATTTCGATGTAAATAGTGTAAAACAAATAATTTCCTATCAGCTGTGATCCCGAATAATAAATCACCCAACAACCCAAGGTCACGTGCGAGGCCAATGCTTTTATCATTTGACCTTGTTGTCCGTAACGGCAGTTCTCCGTAACAAGGATTTTTTTACTACCATCTATTTATACATAACGGTTCAGCCAAGGTGTTACAATATAAGTCAGTTTGTTAACTTAGGTCATACATAGGCAAATTGTGAGGCCCCGACCCGGTATCGAGTCAACCTCAGCGGTCAACGTTGCTCCACGTCAGCACCGCTTATTTGTTTTCTTCGTCATCATCGTGCGCGACCACCGCGCTTCTCCGTCTGCTCGTCCGCCGAGCTTGCGTGACCACCGTCGCCGGACCGGAGGGCCTCCGGTAGGGAAGGACCGCCTGCCCTTCCCCTCAGCCTCATCGGCGTCCCGCCTGGACGCCGGCCTCCGACGAAGTTCGCCGACTCCAACCGCCCTCTTTGTCCCGACCCCGCTGCGCCGCGCTCCCGTGTAGGATGCTAGGCGCTCACCGGGCCCTTCCCAGATCATACCCCACGGCGCAACCGCCGCCTGAGGGGGAGGAGGGAGAGGCGGACCGCCGTCCGCCGGGAGCACCCGCTGCCCGCCTGAGCTCTACTCCAAAGGCTCTCTGAGAGTGGGGAATCCAAGAGAGGAGGAGCACCCGCTCCTCTCCGTCCCTTTTGAGCACGTTCGCTCGTTGCCCGTCAAGAGCTGCTTGCCGCCGATGGGACGCCGCCTAGAGGTGGCCATGGGCCGTGCCCGGGCCCGCCTCGGCCCGCCAGAAATCGGGCCGTGCCAGGCACGGCCCGATTGTAATCGTGCCGTGCCGGGCACGGCACGGCTGAAATTTCGGCCGGCCCGGCACGGCACGCGGCACGATTAGGCGTGCCGTCGCCGGCACGGCTCCGCCGGGCCGTGGGCACGAATCCGGCCCGCGGGCCAGATCCGGCACGCGTGCCTGGCACGGCCCGCGGGCTAACGGCGGCACGTGGGTCAAATACGGCCCAACGGGCCCAATTAGGCACGCGGGCCGTGTTGGGCCCGGCCCGGTTTTGGCCCGTGGGCCGAATTTGGCCCGTGGGCCGAATTTAAAAAAAATATTTTAATAAGTAAATTACTTAATTAAAATATATAAAAAGTGAAAAATAAAAAAAAAATTAAGAATGTATATTACACAAATTTTTGAAAAAATGTTAAACTTTTATATATTTTAGACCGGACCCATTACAGGCTGCCTACGTATCCCACTTAAAGGAGGAATCAAGTCTACGTAGTTCTCTTTTTACAACTCTTTTTACAACTCTTTTTACAACTCTTTCTACAACTCTTTCTACAACTTTTTTACAACTTTTTTTATAATTATTTATTACAACGTTTATCCATTGGTGCTTCCGCTTGCACTTCCAAGACTTTGTTCATCATTATCCGATGAAGTTGAATGACCACCTTTATCTTGAAGACGATCTTCAGCATCTAGCCAATCTTTAAGACAAATACACATTTCCACGCTTTCTTCGTTCATTCGGCTTCGCTTCTCGTCCAGCACCCTGCCGCCTGCACTAAAACAAGACTCCGATGCTACAGTAGACACCGGAGGAGTTAGTAGATCACGTGCCATGGCAGAAACCACAGGATATGATTTTCCTTGTGATCTCCACCATGATAAAATATCAAAATTATCTATTTGTTCTTCTGTGAGTAAAGATGTATGATTATTTTCTAAAAAAAATGTTAATTCATTAAAATTACTAGATCTACTTGTTGATGTTCCTTTTCTATTTAAAATTGAGCGTATTCTTCCTGTAATATTTTTACTACTAGTAGATACATTAGTTTGAGAGGATGTTGGATTCATTGTATGTCCAAATTTTAAATTATAAACATTATACATTTCATCTAATAAGGTAGAAATTTCATTTTTTTTCTCATCTACTCCTTCAAGTTCCATATTTCTATAATATTCATCTAATAAAATATGAACACCTTCTAATTTTAATCTAGGATCCATAATTGAAGCTAAACAATATAAAGGAGATATATTTTTCCAATATTTTTTAAATTTTGTTTCCATTTTAAAAATTACTTGAAAAACATTTTCATCATGTCTATATTGAGAAAACATTTCACTAATTAAAACTAAATGTTCTAAAATTAAACATGATGTAGGATAATAAACACCAGATAAATGAGTGCTAGCATTATAAAAAATTTCTAAAATTTTATGTAATAATTTTGCTTTATCCCAATCATTTTCTTCAATGTTTCCATCAGGCATTCTTTCATTATAAAATAATGTAAGAGGATCCTTAAATGGAAAACATGTTGTTAGCATATCATAAGTAGAATTCCATCGTGTTTTAATATCAAGTTTAAATTTTTTATATGACAAACCATAAGATTTACATGTTTGTCTAAAATCTTGATTTCTAGAAGTAGAAGAAGTAACAAATCTAACAGCATTTCTTAATTTAGTTACATGTTCATCTACTTCTCTTATTCCATCTTGAACACATAAGTTTAGAATATGGCATGCACATCGTATATGAAAAAAAGCACCATTAAATATTGGATTTAACAATCTTTTTAATTTATCAATTGCACTATCATTATTACTTGCATTATCAAAACTAATTGAAAAAATTTTATTAATTATATTATATGAATGTAAAATGCTATGAAATTGTCTAACTATAGCATTTGCAGTATGAGGAAATTCAAAAATTTTAAATGCAATAATTCTTTTTTGTATAAAAAAATCACTATCTATCCAATGTGCCGTAATACACATGTATGACTGATCAGAATGATTACTGGTCCAAATATCAGATGTTAAAGAAAGACAAGAAGTTAATGTAATTAAAACTTGTAAAAGATTAGTTTTATATTCAGAAAAAAAATTTATAGCATCCCTACGCATGGTTTGTCTACTTATTTTTCTATATTTAGGTTGTAGTGATTTATGTATAAATTTTTCAAATTTATAATTTTCTGCTAAAGAAAATGGTTGTTCATCCCAAACAATAAATTTAGCTAATTCTTTTCTAAGAACTTCAGTAGAATAATTAAAAACTTCAAAAGAACTAGAGGAAAGGTTGAGAGTAGCCTGTGCACGATCGATTTGAGTTTGATGGCTTTTGATGTGGCGAGTCAAATGACCAGTTCCACCCGATGATTTGCAAGTCAGGACTTTTTTGCATTTCTTGCAGCTGGCTCTTTCTTCGCCGTTGATCATCACCACATCGAAGCTCTTCCAAACGTCGCTCGTGCGTTTTCTTGAGCCCGACGCAGTAGACTCGTGAGGGTTTGCACTGCATCCCTCCTCTCCCTGCATAGTGTTAGTAGGCTCAAATTCAACATGCTCTTGCTGTTGTTGATTTGGGTCGTAAAGCTGAGGGTTGGCATCTTGATCTTGATCGGGGGGCATAACGGGGTTAGTTGTCCCTATTAGCTCCTGCTCTAATGCCTCAATCTCCCATGGCAAATAATCTCATGTATTGTTCAATCCCGCCATTAATTCTACATATAATATTTAAAGTTAGTCAAAAAAATTAAAAAAATAAGATTAAATACTTACTAATAATAAATTATACATTAAAAAATTACCTTATCACGTGTTTGAAGATCGCTTAGTAAGTAAAAACTAAGAAGTTGAGGTTTCACTTTCAGCCTTCAACAACCTTAATTTAATCATAATTATGAAAAAAAATTATATTAGAATAATTTAAATTTAAGTACAATTACATTATAAAAAACTAAAAGTAAATTAATTTACTACTTACTTGATCTTCTCCACGTGACTAGACCGAGGGACTGAGGGAGCTTTGAAATCTTGATGGCTAATTGAAACTCAAGACTTAGAAAAGAGATTAGGAAAGTATTAAGAGAGAATGAGAAAGTAATCCAAAGTTAATTGGAAACTTGTGTGAAGAAATGAGAGGGTTGGGGGGTCAATTTATAGGGATGAATTGGGTGTAAATTTACATATTTATCCCCTATTTTTAATTATTAAAAGGGGCAAAAATGGTAATTTTATAACATAAAGACAATTATATCCCTAACTTTTAAATTTTTTCAAACCGTTATAGGGCTATTTTGGTAAAAACGCATGCCCAAATCAAATTTTCGAACGTTGCCGCCCATTCCAGCCGTGCCGTGCCCGTGCCGGCCCGCGTGCCGTGCCGAGCACAGGTCCGTGCCGTGCCGAGCACGGGTCCGTGCCGTGCCTGGCCCGGCCCGGGTGCCGTGCCGAGCACGGGTCCGTGCCGTGCCTGGCCCGGCCCGGCCCGCGGGCCGCGGACCTTTGGCCCAGCACGACCCGAGCCGGGCCGCGGGCCGCCCGCGGCCCGTTGACTTGGTCAACGGGCCGTGCCCGGGCCGGCCCGTGTCGTGCCGGGCCGTGCGGGCCGCGGGCCGGCCCGGCCCGTTGGCCACCTCTAACGCCGCCCACGCCTCTATGCCGACAGGACACGGGGTCAATTTGGGAATGCAATGCAGTTGGTGCTGTTTAAGGTTAAAGAAGTGTTGTATTGTAAAGTTAAAAGCGGCCGTGGATTATAAAATACTGTACATTGCTGTTAGAAAAAAAATATTATAAATTAGTGTAAAATAGAAAAGTATATGATAACTAAAATTATTTATCAAATAAATAAAATATCAAAAATAATTAAAATATTAAAGTATTAAATAATTAAATTTTATAAATTATTTTATAAAAATAATATATTTGTAAAATATTATTTTATAAAATAATATATTTATAAAATATTATTTATAAAATAATATATTTATAAAATATTATTTATAAAATAATATATTTATAAAATATTATTTATAAAATAATATATTTATAAAATATTATTTATAAAATAATATATTTATAAAATATTGTTTTATAAACTAATATATTTATAAAATATTATTTTATAAATTAATTCTTATATAAATGTATTATTTTATAAATATATTATTTTATATAGTGATTCTTATAAATTATTATTATTGTTATTATTATTATTATTATATGTTATATATATATGTTATATATATATATATATATATATATATATATATATATATATATATGTCTTATATATATGTTTTATATATGTTTTATAAATGTTTATATTTATTTATACATGTTTATATATTTTTATATATTTATATGCAAATCTAATTGGCTATATAGTGATTAGCATGTGAATTCTAAAATAACGTGGAGAGAGTTCGAACCTCCGCTTTCTCTCTTGAGTGCGCCCGTGCGAACTGCAGTTTGATACCTGCTTCTGCGTCCCTTCGGCTTCGTTTGGGAGTACGGGCCGCGCGGGCGCCCATTGACCCGCGCTTGACCCGTCGCGGCAGCAGCTCTTAGCTGTAGTCTGGCGGAGCAAAAATAATGAAGGAAGCGTGCCTTTGACCCGCGCTTGACTGGCGAAAATGCCACTCCCAAACTGACCCTTCGTCTCCCGCGCCTCCGCGCGCTTTCCTTCACGGGGTGGAGCAAGGTCGCTGCACCTGCGGGCGTCCGCATTCGCCTGGCCCGAGACCCGCTGGTCCACGGGCATCACACCGATGCTTTTATCATTTCTCCTTTTCTCCTTGTCATCCGTAACGGCAGTTCTCCGTAACAAGAATTTTTTTTACTACCATCTATTTATACATAACAGTTCAGCCGAGGTGTTACAATATAAGTCGGTTTGTTAACTTAGGTCATACTGCATTTGAACCTCGCCTGCCACTGCCACTGCGTCGCTGACCCTTGCACCGTCCGTGCTGCCTCGCCTAACTAATTATCTATGCGGAGGTGGAATTGTAACGATCTGCGGTTTTGCCGACAATCGTCAAGATTTAAGAAACAACAAAGACCATGATCGCGCTCCTGGAGTGACGCAGCAGTCCTGGCCAAAGTCGGAACGCGGAAGTATCTCTTCCATTAAATTAATCAATAAAATGCCCCATCTTCTACTAGAAAAGGAGGGGAAGCTTCTCAGTTCTCACTCACTTCCCACCCACGGTTAGTCGGCATATGCCCGTCTGTCAATCGTGTCCGCCTGCGAGGAAAAAGCCCTCGTTGTTACCTTGAGATACCTGAATGATTCGTCGACAGTGAGGTAATCGTGTTTCCTCCCGTCTACTGTTAATTCTTGAGGGGGCAGTTTGTTGGATCTCCTCTTGTGCTAATGCTATCTTTCTGAAATGAATACGAAGAAATGCTTTTTCGATCTTTAATGTACAACTTTAAAGTTACTTTTTCTGTTTTCGCTTCAGTTCGATTTTTCCTTCTTTGTCGCTGACTTTCTTCAGATCTGGATCTAAGTGTGCTAGGTTTTTAGACTTTCATGGCATTTCTATCTGGCATTGATTAGCGTAGACATTTAACCTAGATCTTTAGGACTCGCTTCATTTAATTTACAGAGTTAGCTGATGGTCATTTTTATCCTTGATCGGTGGTGTCACAAGCTTGCGCGTTTTTGTTTATCTTCTGATTGAGATGCTGCAGTTACGAGTATGAGATGCGGGATTGCGGTTCATAACAATGGCTCTTCTGTGGTTTACTGTTGCTCTTTCACCTCTTTTTGCCCGGCGATTATCCATAGTTTTAGTGTTGGATATGTCTCTTTTTCCTCTGCGTCACATTTCCATGTTATGGTTATATGACCATAAATTTATTTTGCAATTTTCAACTATTATGCTAATGGAACGTTTTTTTCATTTGTTTTTTTTTTGTTATAGAATATAGAGCGACTTTATCTTGGCATAAATTCATTTGGATAAATTGCTAGACAAGAAAACATGGCATTTGGGGCAACCTCTAGGGTGGATAGTAGAAGGGGATCCTCATACTGCACTACGCCTACAATTGTCGTGTTTGTTGCCCTTTGCTTAATTGGAGTGTGGATGATGACGTCCTCAACCGTTGTACCAGTGGAGATGTCTGGTACCGAATCTGAGACGACCAACAAAGTTGCACAGTCTGATCCTCAGGCTTTTGATAATCGTTCAGGTGATGTAACCGAAGATTCAGCAACCAGTGATGGAAATGACAACGAAAGCAATGCTCCAAATGAATCTGATTCACCATCGGATAAAATAACTGAGACATCACCTGAGAAAACACAAGCGGAGAATTCTTCAAAGGGAACTGATGAAACTAAGGATGAGCCAGAAGATGCTTCTAAAACTGGGACATTTGACGAGAACAATGCAGAGGGAGGAGATCAGGAGCCTAAAACAGATGAACAAGCTGATATTAAAGGCGGCGGAGAACGGGATACTTCAAAAGAAACCCAGGATGATGAACAAACTAATGAAGAGAAGAAATCAGATCAAGAGGAATCATCAGATGGCAAAAAAACTCGGGATGAACAGACAGAGGTCCCCGTAGAGGAAAAATTGGAGCAAGATGAAGGCCGAAATACACAAAACTTTGACAGAAATAAACAGAGGGATCAAGTAAAGGACACTGGTGGGAATGAGGTCTTTCCATCAGGAGCCCAGTCAGAGCTTTTAAATGAAACTAATACCCAAAATGGTGCATGGTCTACCCAGGCTGCAGAGTCAAAGAAGGAGAAGGAGGTGCAGAAGGCTTCGTCTTCCGATGGAGAAAAATTAGGTTCCAACTGGAAACTTTGTCAAGTTACTGCAGGAGCAGATTATATTCCTTGTCTTGATAACGAAGCAGCTATTAAGAAGCTTCACTTCACTGGACATTACGAACATAGAGAGCGGCACTGCCCTGAGGAGGCCCCTACCTGTCTTGTCCCTCTGCCTAAGGGATATAAAACACCAATTAGGTGGCCCCTAAGTAGGGAAAAGGTACTTGTTTGGTCATTGTCCTTTTTTTTTTTTTGTTTTCTCTTTACATGCATTTCTTCCATTATATAACTTTGATGGCCTTGCTTCATGTTTTCTTGCAGATATGGTACAACAATGTCCCACATACCAAACTTGCAGAAGTTAAAGGACACCAAAATTGGGTTAACGTTAATGGTGATTATATCAATTTTCCAGGTGGTGGAACACAGTTTGTACATGGTGCACTTCATTATATTGATTTCATTCAGGAGGTACTTAGAATTTGTTTGATAATTCCTTTGTTTATATAATACTGTTTATACCGTATTGTACAGTTAATGTGACTAATTAACCTGCTCGTTCTAGTTAGTGGTAAATTCCTACTTTTCTTTCTGAGCTCATTTGCCAATCTAAATTGTTTTATGCTCAATGTGTACAGTATGATGTGGTTTGATTTTGACATATTGAGCTGATTCCTTGTCTAACTTGGTATCTATCTCTTGTTCTATTACACTTGCTGTATTGTACATATTGAGCTGAGGAACTGTACGAAAACCTTTGTATGTCTTTGTTATATTTCTTCACACTTCTTGCTATCTAGATTCTGGTAGGATGAAATGATTTATGATGTCCTCTTGTTTAATTAATGACTAAAGAAGACATTTGACGTAAACACTCTTGCTGAACACTGAAACATTCTTTCTTTTGAGAATATGATTGCAGTCGTGGCCTGATATAGCATGGGGAAAACAGAGCCGTGTTGTTTTGGATGTTGGCTGTGGAGTGGCTAGTTTTGGTGGCTACCTTTTTGATAGAGATGTTCTTACCATGTCATTTGCACCCAAAGATGAGCATGAAGCCCAAGTCCAATTTGCTCTTGAGAGAGGCATTCCAGCTATATCAGCAGTCATGGGCACAAAAAGGCTTCCTTTCCCTAGCAAGGTCTTTGATGTTATTCATTGTGCCCGTTGCAGAGTACCTTGGCATATTGAAGGTACTTTCTCTTTAATTTGTTTGTGCTTTGTTTTATATCATTGGTTCTGTGATGTTAATTGACACATATAGGTGGTATGCTTTTGTCGGAGTTGAATCGGTTGCTGCGCCCTGGCGGTTACTTTGTCTGGTCTGCAACCCCAGTTTATCGAAGTGATCCAGAAAATGTTGGAATCTGGGAAGGTAGAAAATGAGACCATTATCTTGTTTCTAGTTTGAAATAAATTTGGAGGAAAGAACTACATTGTTCTAGTTAAAAAAATTAAACAAAACATTACTAAACGATATCCAGTATCTTTTCTAATCTGTCCAATGTAAACCAAATTGAACGAACATAATTAATTTTTAATTTCTCCTTGGGATTACACAGAATTTGGTATCTGATTGGTACGAGATGACAAAATGCATAAATTAGAAAATAATAGTACTTAATAGAAATTACTACTTATGTTTTCAATAATACTTTTGAGGTTTGGGTGAAGTGTTATTTCCTAGAAATTATGTCCTAGGATTCACAGCAAAAACTTTTCCTTTGACCGAATTTTGATTTTTTTTAAATAAAAACAGTTTAACAAGTAAGGAAGGACTTTAGTTGTTGATATCAAAGGTCTCGGGATCTAGTTTCATTACTTGCCTGTTAAAAAAAATACATGAATGTATGAGCCACCTGATATATAGGCTATTACTAGATGTACAAGCTAAGGACCTTATTTTACTAATTCTATTTCCTGAACATGCTAACAGCGATGACTGCATTGACAAAATCAATGTGTTGGGAGATGGTCACTAAGAAGAGTGATATGCTGAACCAAGTTGGTTTGGCTATCTATAGAAAACCTGTTGATAATAAATGCTACGAGAAAAGAGCAGAAGATAATCCCCCACTTTGTCAAGAATCTAATGATCCAGATGCAGCCTGGTATGCTCATTGCTCTTACATGGAGGACAGTGGCTGATAATCTGTTTCTTTCGTCCCATCATCAATATGTTCTATATTTGTCTAGTTTCCTGACTTCTGTTGGTATGCAGGAATATCACACTCCAAGCATGCATGCATCGGTTGCCTCTAGATTCAGCTACTCGTGGGGGTCAGTGGCCTCAAAAATGGCCGCAAAGGCTGGAGAAGGTACCTAACTGGATGAGCAGTTCTCAACTTGGTGTTTATGGAAAACCTGCACCAGAAGACTTTGCAGCAGACTATGAGCACTGGAAACGCGTTGTTACTAAATCATATATAAATGGAATGGGAATTAACTGGTCAACTGTGCGAAATGTTATGGACATGAGATCTGTATATGGAGGGTGAGTACAAGTTCATGTCTATTTCAGTTTAGCTCCGATGCAATTAACCTTTTCTTGCTGTACTAAAGAAAATTCAAGTGATTGTTACTCTCGTTGTTATGTGCGAAATATTTTATAGCATGCTTTGCAATGACACTGACTTCTATAGGATATTATTTTGCTGCATTTGATATGTGAATTCGTTCATCTGTTAGAAATACATAAAAGCAATTATGTAGATATGCTACCGTCTTGCATATTCTTTCAAGCTCAGTTAACAATTAGTACTTGTCTTCGAGTTTTCATGTTATTTGGTTGTTCATTTAATTACATATTACTTTACTGGCACTTCCTCATGCAAGTTACATGCATCCTTTTCAGGCAGCCTTGTATATTGATTGTTGACTCATAGGAGTTCCTTAAATTCTCGTCATTTTTTAGTTGTCCTTGAGCACTTATAAGTTTTTTTGGCTGCATATTACCTTCATTTAATTCCCCACACGAACTGCTCACAGTTTGATCAAACATCATTTATTAAAGTTTTTGAATTGAATTGTGCAATTTTTTGTAGGAAGATATTACATGTTTTTTCTTCTGATGTCTTTACACTAAATCAATAAATTTTTTTTGGTTGCTATTTTCAGTTTTGCTGCAGCTCTGCGAGATATGAAAGTCTGGGTGATGAATATTGTCTCAATAGATTCGCCAGATACTCTTCCAGTTATTTACGAGCGGGGTTTGTTTGGAATGTATCATGATTGGTGTGAATCATTCAGCACTTACCCAAGAACATACGACCTTCTTCATTCAGATCATTTATTCTCTAAAATCAAGAAGAGGTAAAAAAGATCTCTTACCCTTATTCTAATCTAGCAATGACTTCACATCATTTGTGGACGCTCAACTTTCTTCAAAATGACATGCATCTGATGTTCTTCCTAGAAGTAACTTTATTACCCCAATTCTGTGCATTCGGATAATGAAAGAGAGTTTGAAGAGTTATACACCTTGCAATCATAAACTGGAAACCACTAGAAAAGATGTTTTAGATATAAGCTTAACATTTATATAACTGTTAGATTGATCTGTATGCTTAGTATCAGATCCGAAAGTCCTTCAAGTTTACGTAGGTTTAAAATCTTGGTAGGTATGGTTTATCTGTCCAGTGTGAAACTAATATATAAGGAACGTACCGACATTGAAATATATTGGTCCAACTGTATTGGTTGTAGTGGGCTTACTACCGTATTAAGAAGTATGGATTGATTTTTAAAATTATGCTCGTAACAATTTGTGATTGAAGTAAATCCTAGATGTGGACATTGTAAATAGGTGGTTATGATTCTAACATAATCTTGATGGGGCTGAGCCTTTAGGTTCAAACTTAGGACTCCTGTCAGTCAACTTTTACTTTTTTGAAATGTATTGGTCAAACTTATACATGGTATAGTAGTACTGGTTTCATCTTGGACCAGTACTACCATATTAAGAAGTATGGATTGATTTTTAATACTATTGCTCGTAACAATTTGTGATTGAAGTATGGTTATGACCCTAACATACTCTTGATGCGATTGAGTCTTTAGGTTCAAACTTAAAGACTCTTGTCAGTCAACTTTTACGGTGTACTTTTTTCTTGGCTAAATGCATTCCATAACTAATCAAAGCTTAATGAAGGCTCAAAATCTCATCATCCAACATTCTGGTGTTGGATCCAGAATAATTGTGTTTTTCCGAAACAAGTTCATCTTTGATGGTCGTTATATATGCATTCACTTTATTGTATTCGTTCTAAACAAAAATATTACTACGAAAGGTTTCGACTTTCGAAACTTAGCCTTTTATAGAAGTTAACGAAATTATATTTTAACTTAAAGTACACCACTCCAATGTAGAGCTTGCGTGTGTTGCTTTTTAAGCTCTATTAATATTATCATCTGCATTTGGTGGCAATCTATTATTTCTGACTATGATTGAAACAAGTAAAAGAATGAACATGTAATCAAATTAGAAAGTTCTTGTTATCTAAAAAATAAATATGTTCAATGATATTTTTATTATGATTTTTGTAGAAAATAATTAATTTTCATTTCATTGCTCGTGGAACTAGTGAAATTGTTATAGTATTTTTTTTCTATGTATAATATATTATACTGATTTTGTTCTTGCATTAAAAATTGAATTTATCCAATAAGGTTACTTAAGCAAATATTATTTTTTTTTAATATTATTGAAAAATTTTACTTGTATTTAGTTTGTCTTAATCTTTAAAAACATATAGGTTAGTTTCCATATTAATGTTATTTATTTGTTTGCTATTTCATAATTTAACCTAAGTTTTTTGTTTAAAAATGTATAATATTGTACTAATATTTTTTTTTCTATTTTGACATGACAATATGATTAATTTTTAAAATAATCTATAATTATTATACTCAACTATTAATACTATTTCCAATCTTATATTTTGTAAAAATTTTCACTTAGTATTTGATTGAGTGGTTTTATACTGCTACTATATTCGAACTCATAGTTTTTAATGTAAATATTATTTATTAATAGTGTTAGTACTATATCCACTTTTGCTTATGTTACATTCTGTTTACAATTTTTTTTAAAAGAAAGTAATTACGTTTAGTTATTACTTGTTATATTTTTACAAAAGTTGGTGCTTTAATGAGTATCAATGCATATATTCAATGCTGTATTTTGATGAAATAAATAATTCAAGATTTTTTTTAACTATATGTGTATGTATTACTTTTGTTTCCTTTTGAAACTTCCTAAATAATTCCTCTTACTAATAATGTGTCTGACATTTTTTGTTTTTAGGTGTGAGTTACTGCCTGTGATTGTGGAGGTAGATCGGGTGCTGAGACCTGAAGGAAAGTTGATCGTGAGGGATGACGTTAAAACAATCGGTGAAGTGGAGAACTTGTTGAAATCTCTCAGATGGGAGATTCGGCTGACATACTCGAAGGACAATGAAGGGATCTTGTGTGCCCAAAAGACGATGTGGCGGCCTAATAACTAGTAGAGTCGGCTTAGATTAGATGCCTTCGAATGCAATTGATGTCTGAGATTGAGCGTAGGAAGTCCTGCCAATTGAGGGCGCGGATACGTACGAATTTCTTATATTATTTATTGTTTATTACGCTCAGGAATGAGAACTGTCAGCGAGTTATTGATTAATGAAGGAAATCGAGTTATCTGTTGAAAGTTGAGCTGGAACTAGCCCGGAAGTTAGTGGTTTTAATTTTCGATTATATGTTTGCAAAAATGTGAAAACTGAAATGGATAATAGTAAACCATTTAATTAGTTAGACAAGACAACTGACTTTTAAGTGAAGACAACTATATACTTTGCGAAAGTAAATCTCACATGTTATAATGCATAAATATAGTGATTTTACTATTAATTAATAAATAATAGGGACTGTTGATTTTCTTCTTACTAAATAGAGCAATTAATGAAAAAAGTTGTTCATGCAGCAAAAAATTGAAGCAAAGTTAGAATTATATAGCATCTAGCTTAATACCATATAGATTTATTTGTTGGTGTCTGATTTCTTTGATCTTATTTTTGTTTATTGAGTAGGCCATAGCATGTAATGACTATATTTGGAGACATGTCTTCACTATAACTAATAGCTTAATTACCATTTTATGATATATTGATTCGGTTGATTAGTACTTATGTTATTTGTTATGTATGGATAATATATATTTTTTAATTATCTTATTTATTAATCTTTTAACTTATATAATATTGAAATTTACCTTTATTTACCTTTAGAAAATTTAACTTTAGCTTGTTGCAAAATATATTATATTGTGTTATTTTCTTCAAAGCAGATGAGCACGTTATTGTGTAGGAGAAGAATGTTAACAAGATTACAAGACCCTTATACAAATTCTCTTACCTACCACTATTTTAAATAATATAGTACCGAACATTTAGACCATGTGATCTAATTTAATTTAGTTAAACGGCAGTGTTTTTTTTTGACAAAAAATTAAGAAAAAAAAATATATTTTAAATCTAGTAATATTTTTGGTCTAAATTTAATATATTTATTATTATTTTTTTCTAATTTTTTGTTCAAGGAAATACAGTCTACGGATGATGAGCAGGCATGTAATTTTTATTCTTGAAGGCAAAATATATACTTGGCGGATTGACAATCAGAGGTTTTTAATAATCAAAAAATTATGGAATATGAAACAAAATATATAGTGTTAAAATTTTAAATTCATGTTTGAGTCTAAACCTTATCAAACACTGGGGCATAAACTTAAACAAAAAGAACTTGTAGATTTTAAATTGGCTCCTCCATATTTTCATTATTTAATACTTTTGATGTGTTAAAACAATAGTTATGTTTTTATGAAAATACTAGAGTTAATCTGCAAATGTTTCGACCTGTAATATCTGAATGTGACCACGGCGGATAACACAAAATAACTACAGGTTGAGAGTTGAGATCTAAGTTAGCGTATTCTGATCCTAAAAAATATTCAATATACAAACACGATCCCACGAGCCAAACTCGTGCCCCGTGCCCCGTGCCCCGTGCCCCGTGCCCCGTGCCCACCCTTGTGGGAAATGGGAATAATAACCATTTCATGCAATTTTAAATATTAGTATTTCGCGTTTTCACATACCTTAGGTTTTTAGTTTTGCCCCCAAATTCTAATTTCTTCTTCCGCCGGTACCTCGGGTTGGGCTGGGGTTGCTCAGCGTGAGGAGGGTGAGCAAGATCGAGGGATCATCATTATGTGGTGCCAGTCGTGCCGGGAAGAGTACGAGGCGCGGGACGCCGGCACCTGCAAGGAGTGTTACGAGGAGGCCAGCGAGACGGAAGAGGAGCTCAAGCGCGAGATCGAAGACCTCAAGGCCAAAGTCGCCTTCCTCCGCCTCGCCTCCCCCCTCGACCTCGCCGCCACCACTGACCTCCTCTTACACGCTGCCTCCTCTCAGTCCAATCCCAACTCCACCACAAATTGCTCCCCCTCGCCCTGCAATCCCGCTGTCCCTGCCCACCGCGCCGTTCTCGTGAGCACTATCCCCCTCTCCCCCTTTTTTTTTCTCAATAATCATATGCGAATGCGTACTTTGTTTTTTTAAACACGATCTGGCAATTGATATGTAAAAGTTCGCCTCAGTTGTCTAATTCTTGACTTAGTTCTTTTTCTGTATCAATCGTACGAAATATAGTGAAAACATCAATTCGGATGTAGTTTGGACCCGTCTCTACCTTGATGCTTACCAACCTTGCGTTCTTTTATCATCAACCGGTTTGTTTGTGGTGGCTTGCTTCTTTGATTTGTCACTTCAAGATTGTCAGTTGTTAGGGATTGAGAGGTGTAGACGACTGAGAGATGCATAATTTATTTTATATACTTGATGTAATATGCATGTACATATGCTAATTTTCTTTGTTTCTTTATTTTAAGGATGACACATGTGGTAGCTTGCCTTGGGGTATAATTTCTTGATATAGGCAATGATTCTTTCTTGGAACATTTTTTGATGAGTAATCTCATTCAACTCTTTTAAAAGTTTTTAGTTAGTTGAGTGCTTTTGTATCCTCCAGGGGCGAAGATGCTTAGTTAATTTACATTTTGGGGCTTTCCAAATTTAAAATCAAAGATTTTATGTTTTATGAGCTTATGGTAATGCGTGTGCATGTGTTCGCCTGTCGTTTGCGTATGAGCTTTCCTTATATATTGTTTTCATTGCACTCTTCACTGAGAGTTGCTATAAAAAATATTTGTTTAAAATTTCACATCGCTTGATTATTATGTTTGAATAAGTGGAGAGATAAATTGCAGGGTTTACCTTAGAAAAATCTATGGCCGTAGCATAATGTATCAAAGATGCTTTAGCCGCCTAGCTAAGAAGGGCTGCCAAGCAAGTTGATATCGAAGCCTCATTGCACACTTGTGGATTGCTCTAGAACATGACATGTTATAGAGTAGGTCATGAAATCAAATATTATATCAGCTCAGATTGTACCACCTTGTTGACATGGGTGCTGAGAAAGTCAATATTGAAGTAGGTCATAGCCTTGTTTGGTGCCATTGATATACTTTGTGGGATAAAACTTGTAACAAATTGGGTTGAGATAACCTAAAAGCAGTGAAGTGGAAGGTACACATCAAGAAGGTATTGTTAAATACACCCATAGATGAGACGAGAAGCATTAAGGAGTGAATGATGAATATGATTTTATGTATCCATTTGATGGAGGTAACACTTGCAATGTTATGTCTTGATGAGCGGCACATCTAAGGGTATTGAGGTCTTGTAAATATATAATGAGTGTTCATGCCCAAGTTACCTTTTTGTCCAGGAAATATAGGGGCTTGGAGAGTTTGTGATTAGGATGCTCTTAGAGAAGCCAAATGACTTCCTTCATTGAGGGATCAATCACAATAGCATATTGGTGTTTGCATATTTAACATCATTTTTCCATGAAGGTGCTCTATGATAGGCAAAAATTCACATCACCCGCCAACCCGACCTGACATGAAGTTAGGAGGGTTTGGGTTGGCATATTGTGTTTGAGTTTTTCTTATTTGAAATTAATCGAGTTGTGTTGTGTCATAAACGGGGTGAACTACTCAACGCGATTAAATTATACATATCTTAAAAATTCGCTGCCAAGCCCAATAGCCAATACTTATTACCAAGTCCATAGCAATAGCCTGTATACTATATTTTCCAACTCATGACTCAAATAAATAAAACCCTAATTTTTTCCCTCATATTCTGCTGCAGCTTCCCCTCTCCCTTATCTCTCCTTTCTCTCACCACTACCTCTCCCTCCCTCCTCCCTGTCTCTTGTCTCTGGCCTTCAGTTGCTTCTTTTCCCCTCCCTCCCCCTCCTGCCTTCTGCTACTTCTTTCCCCTTCCCTTTCTCTCTCTCTCTCGGCTCTCGCCTCCACCACCCTCCCCCCTCTCTCTTTCCCCCTTTGCCACCCTTCCCCTCTCTCAACCCAGCGACTTGGACTGCTTCTCTCTCTCTCTCCTTCCCCACTATGTGCCCTCCCCATCTTTACCTAGCGACATGGACCTTTGCCCTCCTCCCTCTCCTTCCCCTCCTCTGCCCCCCTCTTCCTCTCTAGAACCCTCTCTAGAACTGTTGAGAGGGTCCAGTTCACTGATTGGCTGGTTGGGTCATGTAGGCAGGTCGCTTGGGTGGGTTAGTATATAACCCGTCTAGGTTATATTGGGTTGACTAGATTATAAATGGGTCATGTTTGGGTTAACTTAATCGGGTTACAGGTCACAGCAAATACAACCTAGTTAGTTGACCTAAATTGCCAACCCTACAACATATTTAGGAATGGTTTGGGTAAACTCAAGTTGAAAAATAAAGGTGACAACTCATCTTACCAAGTGTTGAGAGTGTTAAGGTAATGGGTGTACAAGTTATAATTTATAACATTTGTTATTGGATTTATTTATATCTTAATGAGTCTATCCAATTAGTATTGAGTTTGTATATTTAAGTAGCAAACCCTAGACAAATTAATATTTTTATTTTCTTTTGGACACTAATTCTAACAATGTATTAGAGTAGGTTGCCCTAACAGACCTCTCTTATCGCCACTCTTTTAATGGTGATGTTTTTCGTTGAAGCCACTATTCATAGTTGTTTGACCGCTGTATGATCTTGCCGGTAGCAAAAAAAATTTTTTTTTTGTCAAATGCTCTCATGATATCTTGAAGCCTTTGAGTTAAGGGTTTTTTTCTTTTTTTCTCTCTAAAGGGAGAGAGATATCTTTGAAAAGAAGGGTTATGTGGTACTACCCTACTCTTCTATTCTTTATTTGGGTTTTCCATGATCTTCTCTCTCTACTTGCCATCATGGAGAATAGTTTTGAACTTAAACCCATAATAACATTTGGATCATTAATAGTACCACAAATTGCAAGTCAAGGTAAAGGTTCAAGTATAAGCCGGGGCCGGGGCCATAAAAGATGATTTTCACCATGCATTCATTATAATTGAATCAACCATACATTATATCATTATTGGCAAAATCTTGGGAAGATAGTGATTAATTCTTTTAGTACTCTAGCTACCTCACTAGGAACACCAATGATATCCTCTGATGATCCCTTTGAGACTATAGTTACTATCTCCTCTTGAGTATGAAAGACTTATTCAATTGGTGTCTTACATAGCAAACCCTTTTATGACTCAGTGGCATCCTTTACCTCAATATTTGGTATAGCCTCAGTTGCCTTATCACAACCATGATTCTTCAGTCTGGGGCATCTACTTACATGACAAGTTATTATTTACATCTCTATCTTTTTACCATTGTTATCAACCAGTGGTTCTAGCAAATAGATCCCTTATTCTTGTTACAGGCACTATCTACATTGGTACCCATATTGTTCTTGCTTATGTCCTCTATGAACCACAATTTCTTGTTAATTTTTTTCTATATGTGCCTTTACAAAATCCCCTCTTCTGTAATTTTTTTTCGTCCTACTATCTATTTCAAGACCTCAAAATGAAGTTAACAATTGGTGGGACGCATATGATTGGAGGAGTACATGAACTAGCGAATCCATCTTCTATTTCTCGTCAAGCACCTACCTTATGTAACCTATCTCCACATTAGTGACATTGTCGTTTAGGTCATTCATCTGTAGCTAAGGTCTGACAATTTTTATGATTGAAGTTATGTCCAACATTTCATGAAAAGGCATGTTAGCTTAGCAAACATCAAAGAATTTTATTTCCATCTAATGATAGTAGCATGCGTATATCTTCATTTCATCTAGTTCATTTGAATATTTGGGGTCTGAGTTTTGCATCTAGTAAGTATAGTTTTGTTGTATTTTAAACCTTTTACGAAGAAATTAAAACATAGTTTGGTATTTCCTTGTAAATATTTCATACAGATAATGCTTTAGATTATACTTTTTGTGCATCATGAAGTATCATCTACCAAACATCTTGTCTCTATACTTCTCAGCAAAATGGAGCTGCAAGAGCAAAAACTATCACTTGTTTGATGTTGCTTGTATCTTTGTTTTTTATTTGCATGTTCCAAACCACTTTTGAGGTATGCAATTCTCACCGTCACATTTATGGTAAATCAAGTCTCAATATCCACATTACAAGACAAGTCTCCATTTTCATATAGTTTTCATCACAATCAACATTTCCACCTACCCCTCGAGTTTTTGGGTGTCTCTATTATTCTCATATTCTTGGCCAAGGCTAAGACAAACGTACTCCTTGCGCAATTTTGATCTATCTTTTTTGAGTACTCCAAGACTCAAAAAAGGGGTATCATTGTTATTAGCTCACCAACATCACTCTTTTGTATGTGTAGATATTTTCTTTTGTGAGTCCATTCCATACTACTCTAAACCAAATGAGGTTCCATTAGCTACTACATCCAATTTGCGACTTTCAGTTTTTGTACTATTCCATGCATTCCAGAGTTACCCTCACCATCTTCCCTATCTCAATAGAGTAGTGCTGCTTCGCCACCGCTATAGGTTTATCACCAATGAGCCTGTGCTCATTCAGTCATCTCTCTATATGTGCCACCTTCGTCTATAGGCCCTCACCCTAGGACAATTATCTTATTGCCCTACACAAAAGAAGAATGAGTACAACTACTTATCCTATATCCCATTATGTTTCTTATGCTTATTTATTATCATTCATCATGCCTTTGTTACTACTATCTCATCTTTTATTACTCCAAACATTTTTATGAGGCTATACTAGTATTGAAGTGGAAAATTAGCCTTATTATTAGAGGAAGATATAGATATTGGTTCCCTTACCTTTAGGTGTCCAACCAGTTGTTTGCAAATGTATATGGTCAAATATAATTCTGATGGTTAAGTTGAGTGGTACAAAGCCCACTTGGTTGCCAAATGTTTTCCTCAAACATATAGTATTATTTAAATTCTGTTATAACTAAACCTTGATCCATAGTTGTATCAAATGAATATTAAAGATGCTTTTCTATATAGGGAACTTTCTGGGATGTATATATATGGAACAACCACCAAGTTATATTGCTCGGGAGTTTGCCTGTAAATTATATAAGGTGATATATGAGTTGAAACAAAGTCCGAAGGTTTGGTTCAACAAATTCTCTCAAGGGATGCAGGTAGAAGGTTTCCAACATAGCAAAATTGATAAGAATTGAAGTGATCCCAAAGGTGTAGCTGATTGCAAATTGCATATGCAATCTCAATTTACTCTTAAGGAATTTGGGAAGCTCAGAGGACTTTTTAAGAATTGAAATGACATATAAATAAAAATGTATCACGTTGTCACAGCTAGTTATGCATTGGACCCATTTGAAGAAACTGACATGATAAACTGTAAACAAGTGGACACAACAATGATTCATAATAAAAAATACAGTGTTGAAATGGAATTTGACTATGTTGCTGCTAGATACAGGTAGGGATGGCAATGGGGTGAGGTCAATGGGGTGAGGTGGGGGCGGAGAGTGTCAAACCTGACCCTGACCCCAGCCCATTGACCCTATACTCGACCCTACCCCGAATCTGTTGGGGTAGATTCAGGTTTCTGCATGGGTGGAGTGTGTGTGAAAGGGGCGGCACACCATTGGCATAGGTGGTGCATGGGCGATAGGGGTGGGGCAGTGCGTGTGGCGAGGTTAGGGTTGGGGGTTTTGTTATTTTAGTTGAGGGTAAAATTCTAATTTTTATATGCGGGGTGGGTTTGAGGCAGGTAGTGAAAATCTCACACCTGACCCGACCCGACTTGACTTTTATATGTTAGGTTTTACCCGAACCTGACTAAACCCCAGTCAACTCGATTTTTCCCTAGAGGAGGGTCAGGGTGGGTCGGAGTGAGGATGGGTTTTTATGCCATCCATAATACAGGTGATTAGTAGAAAAACTATTTTTTTCTCATTGTCACTCAACCAAACATATCATATTTTATAGGAGTTTTTAATCAATTTATGCAAAAATTCATAAAATATCATTGAGATGTTGCACTCAAAACCTTATAATGTTAAGCTATTGGCAAAGGTAAGAAACAAAATGCGGGTGGAAATTTGGTAATATGGAAAAGCTTATACAAAAATAGGATGAGCATATTAGAGTTGAAGCTACTACTGATGTTGATTATGCTAGAAATATAGATGACATGAAATTATTGGATTTTGCATGTGGGTGGAAATTTGGTAATATGGAAAAGCAAGAAACAAAATGTAGTTGTCAGGTTTAGTTGTCTAGTTGTGAAGCAAAATACAAAGCAAAAGTCACTTAGATGAATTTGATCTTCTATGTCCAAGACTTATGAACATGTATATTGATAACCAATATGCTATCTTCATTGCCAACAATTCAATATTCCATAAAAGAATAAAACATATAGTGATTGTTTGTCATTTCAATTGGGAAGCAATTCATAAGAGCAACTAGGAGATTTCTTCACCAAGTCATTGGGCCTGACATGATTGATATCTTTGCTCTAGTTGTAGGGGAAAGTAACGGGAGTCTTAAGAAAGTGGATCTACAAGCTATAATTTATAACATTTATTGCGTTTGTTTATAATTTACCAGGTCTATTGGGTTTATATAAGTAGCAAATCCTAGACAAATTAATGTATGAATTTTCTTTTGAACACTAATTCTAACACTTAAGGATAGTGTAGTAGCAACTAGCTCAACGTTTGATAGAAAGTCAAAAAAAATTCACAAGTTCCAAAATTAGGATGGTTCCCCAATAGCATATTTGATCAAGGGATGGTGAATAATGCTTTCAAGGGGAAGTAGTTAGTATCCCAAAGTTTTTAAAACCGATCCGAACCTGCCAATTTTTCTAGTTTGGACCTGTCCGAAGAGCCAAAGGGTGGAGCAGCGGGATTGAGTGGGAGAAGAAGGAGAAGGAAAAGGAGAGGAAGAAGGAAATGAAGGAGAAGAGCGACGTGAGTGGGCAACGGTTCTCTTTTTTTTTTCTCTCTTCTTCTTCTACTTTTTCTTCTTCCTCTCTCTTTCTTTCTTTTTTCTTTTGTTGCTCTGCAGTTTTCGTTCGATGGACAACTGGTTAGACTGGATTTCCAAACCTTGTAGTATCCTTTACACTTACTATCATGTATATGTTTTGAAGTGCAAGTTAGGAAACAAGGGACTAGAACACCCTGTTGCTCTTATGAGAAGAGTGATACACTAATCATATGATGGACTTGAGGTGCAAGGCCTCCTAATTCAATGATTAGCAAGCAACTTCATAAGCTTGACATGGTCATGGTTCTTGATACTCTCAAGCTGTCAAGTGGAGATACCTTTAGCACCTTTACTATGATAGGCCTAAGTTTCCTAAACATCTTGGTGGTGTCAATCTATAGGACTCCCAATTCATGGAGTCAGCATAGTGGAGTACTATCTTAATCTATAGGTTTTATGCTTTCTAGCTCTGTGTTAACCTATGTGTACTTGTTCATCTTCTCTTTGTGTCTTTGTATGGAGTTTTCCTTGTGCTTTTTATTGCTCCTTACAATAAGGTGTTTGTTCAACATCAGCTCGAGCATATTACTAGTACCAACCTAATTTAAATATTATCCGTGTAGAGGTTGATCATGTCTCTGGGGTAGTGGAGTGTTTTATTGCAGATATTTACATTAGGAAAAATATAAGGCTGTGAAAGTGAATTAAGTTGCACCACTTCAGCTATTGCTAAGATTGTTTGAGCTTTCAAAGTTTTGCTTAGTTTTAGTTTTGGTGTGGTCTTGCAATCAATAGGTCAAAGTTGACTGTTGTTGCTTTGACAGGTTGTTTGATCATTAGGTCAGTATATTGTCGTCCTAGTAAATTTGTTGTAACATCTTGAAATTTGCTTTTTCCAAATAAAATAATTTATATCAGGAATTCATGCATTTGGAAAGAAATTACTGACTCTTTTATTGCTCAAAAGAATTAAGAAATTACAAGTGACTCATCTATGCAAATGTTGAGATTTCCTTTGTAGCTGTTATAAATGATATGGTTTAAGTGAATATGCCTGTATAGACTATAGAGAAGAGCTTTTAATGCTCTAAGCTGCTAAACTTGTCGGAGACCGACTACATGGCCCATTATGCATCTAAGCGTGCGGTATATCCAAGATCCAATTTACATGATTAAATTGCGATGGATTTATATAGTTATTCTAGTCACTTGCGCATAAAGCTTAATTTTCAACTCATTCACCATTCGACATCCCCATTTTGCCTCCCAGTTTTTGCAGGAGGAAATGTGCTGCCCGTAAGCATGCTGATTATGCATGCTTTAGTCAATTAACAAACCTTATCTCAGATGATGTTATCATTTATATGATGGAAATAATAACAATTCTTGTGTGGATAATTCAACTTTAAGAAAAAAACTGGAATGTACCGTGAATTTCTCCTGGTTTGCTTTTCTTCTTTCTATTTATTGATCTCTTTCCATGTGCTATTGCATTTGGAATGTGCTTCGTTTCTCATCATGGCTACATCTTGGTTGTCTGAGCTTCTCAAGATAGATGCCCCTACTAGCGCATTCTCTGGCTCAGTGGCCTGTGAAATGTTTCTTGTCAATTGCTAATTGCTATTGCAGATGATTTTATGTTTGGGGAGATAATTGTCTCATTTTGATTAAAATTACCAACTGTAGAGTCGGTAAATGCTAACAAGTTGAAATTGAAACTGTATTTCTGTTTAAAGAGTTATTTAAATTATGATTTAGATTCACGATTAAACTTTTCATTTGACTTGCCATGTTCTTACATGGCTTGATGTCCTTTTTATTGGTTACATTATTTACAGATATGTTCAAAAACTTTTTCGCTTCTAATTGACCTCTATGCTATAAATTTATTACTTGATCGATCTCATGCTGGTAATGATCATCCCAAAAATTTGAACATGTTGAATTGTGATGTTAGAAGAATCAAAGATCAGAGCCTACTTTCTGTTTGTTCGTTTTTTCTGGATCCAATGCGAACATTCTATCAATTTTTAGAACCCAACTTGATGTCATACTGTTTCCAGAGAACCCAATTTTTAGAACCCAATTTTTAGAATCAAAGTTCTTTTTCAGTAACTTGACAACCTTTTTTCTTTTCCGTGTAGATTAGCAGGTCTCCTGTTTTTAAGGCAATGCTAGAGAACGAGATGGAGGAGAGTAGGAGCGGCGTGATTAAGATCTACGATGTTTCCTATGATGTTCTTCGGTCGTTTGTTCATTACCTGTACACAGCTGAGGTGCTTCTTGATGAGCATATGGCGTTCGAGCTGCTGGTCTTAGCAGAAAAATACCAAGTGAAGCATATGAAGGTCTTCTGTGAGAAGTTCATGACATCCAAAGTGAACAATGACAATGCGATCGCAAGCTATGCCTTTGCCCATCGTCATAATGCCAAGCAACTTCTCGAGGCAGCTTTATCACTGATGATGGATAACATGGCCACACTGACAGAAAGAGAAGAATACAAAGAACTTGTAGAAAAGGATCCACGGCTTGTGGTGGAGATTTATGAAGCCTACCTCAAGAGGCAGGTCAATACAGCTGTTAAGGATTCAACTTAGGACGTAGAAACTGCATTCATGATCGAAAAAAATGTTTATGCACATGTATTCTTTGCTTCATTGGTGCCACGGTGGTAGTTGTCTTTTGCTACAACAACAATCTTCTAAGCTGCAGCAGAAGGCTATGTGCGTCTCTCATCCCATGTCCTTCATTCAATTCATACCGCAAGTTCTTCTCTAAACCAGCGTTGTATTTGGCTCATCATTTGTAGCTCTTCCATTCTCAAACAGCTTCTTGTAGGGGTGTCCAAAATTCGGGTCAAACCGAAAAACCGAACCAAACCGAACCGAACCTTTCGGTTCGGTTCGGTTCAAACCAAGTTCGGTTTGGTTCGGTTCGGTTTAAAATAGTTAAAAAAATTTCGGTTCGGTTTTCGGTTTAAAAAGTTCGGTTCGGTTCGGTTTTCGGTTTGAACCGAACAAACTCAATTTTAAATATAATATTATTATTTTTATATAAAATATAAAATATTATTATTTTTAATTATATAAAATATATTATATTATTATTTTAATTATATAAAATATATTATATTATTGTTTTTATTAAAAATTAATAATATAAAAGTATAAATAAATTAAATATATATTTATATAATAAATTTCGGTTTATTCGGTTTAAATCGAACCGAATAATTCGGTTCGGTTTTGATTCGGTTTTTACCTAATTCGGTTCGAGTTCGGTTTATTACCATCATAATCGGTTCGGTTCGGTTTGGACAAGTTCGGTTCGGTTCGGTTCGGTTCGAACCGTTTGGACAGCCCTAGCTTCTTGGACCTTTTTTTCACTATCTAGTAGATTATTAAATCTAGATCATCCTCTCAAATGCTAGGCTATCACAATTTTTTTTTGTACTAGCATTTGGCTCATATACTAATCCTGTAAAGAATACTAGAAGTATTATTGATCATGTTTTTAGATCTAGCACTATTTATACGCATATGATATAATCCTATATAATGTGCATTATTTTCTAAAAAAATATTTTATTTAAAATTGTCTCATTAAATCCTTACATTTATCTTATTATCTTTTTTTCTGGTATTATATTTTACAATTTGTTTAGGTACAACATTGATGACATCTACTTACCAAAAAAAAATTCTCATGTTCTATCTGTCACTTCCACCGATCCAACTGAAAAGTATAACCCAATTGGGCAATTTGGATTGATTTATGTTATTCATAAGACAATTCAACGTAATTGGGCATTTCAAACCAATTAGATTATTTAGCCAGGTCTTCCATTCTATTATATTCAAGTTGCATAAACAAATTAGGAATCCAAATAGATTAGAGATTTAAACAAATTGAAAGGTCTTATTGTGACTTGTGATGACTCTTCATCAGTAGTAGCTTAATAAAGTATATTATAAGTGCTAGCTTAATTGATTTACACCCCTTTATCATTTTAAACCTATTATATTTTACATGCTCACTTCTTCTGTGCACTATCCATGTTTCGAGATGGGATCGGTGCTACAATCACCTTAGACAATAGCAATGACAACAGTTTGCCAAACACCTTTCAATTCTACAATAGCCCAACAACTACATAGCTTAGTCAAAATGGACCTACTATTTGAGCTGGCCACTGTATTTCTTTCCAACATTTATCCAATAATTGAGGTGCAAATGAAAAAGTGGCACTAATGTTCCAGCAAAAAATTCTAGCACTCCAATACATTTAATTACAAAACCAAATGCATGAAACCAACATCAATTAAAAACCAGTAACTATCAATGTGATGCATCAATTAAAAATTCTAGCACTCCAATACATTTTCGGTATACTTTACAAGATAAACTAATGCCTTAACGAGAAATAAACACCACACCTCGAGTTGGCCAATACTTGCTTTCTGATAAGCAAACTGTACACTAGTCTATGATCTTACCTCTTTTGGCAGCTTTTAGCTACAGCATCATGTCATGAACTGAAGAGTATTGAAGAGAATAGATCATGTGGATCATCAAGAACTGAAGCAATATACCTGGTGAGATCATGAAATTATCTCAGGTGATTCAAGATACATACAATTTCAAAGTTTGGAGTTTCACAAGAAAATAACAAAAACCAAGATTCAGATTTTGTTTATGTATTGATGCTCATCAACCACTGTATCTAGTTCACTTTATAGAAGAAATTCATTTTAAAAGGGCATACTTGTCAAAGCAATTGAAGCAGTGAAATAATTCTTTCGTAAAATATGGAAAAACACACAATAGTCATCTTAATACGTGAAATCAGACGAAAACATTGACCATTATTCTTGAAGCACCTACTATTCCTTTCTAACAACTGTTGCAAGCTATTGCAAAATTTAGTTAAAACTAAAAGTAACACATCAGCTCTGAAGGTCTGCATGGTTTATTCTTATGTAGTTTGAGCAACGAAGAAGGTGTATACCTTAAAACAAAAGAAATGGAAGCTTAGCAGCACTATTACAGCCACAAATAACATTCTGTAAACAGTGTAGGAACGGTCTATGACACTTTTTCTTTAGGATGTCTGCAGATATTTGTCTCTAAAATACAACTGCTGCAATTGTGTGTAGATGAGGACATTCCTTCGGTAAAATTCCTCCACACTTTAAAGAGATTTTTTGTTCACAAATTTGTCATTGCATTCTAGAGTTTTCACCAGAATTTTTAAAGTTTTCTTCAGCTTTTATATAATAATAGTTTTTTAAATTTTCTGACTTTTCTGTTTTTATTTTGGCTGAAAATTGTTTATCTAATTTTAAAAAAAAACACTAATTTTTGTTTTTAGCATGAGTAGAGATTGGTTTGCTACGATTTTTTTTTTATATATAACTTCCAATCACTACAGATGCTTTTTCCTCTGTAAAGTCACTTAAGATGACTAAATGGTACAAATTAGTTTCAAACAATTAGTGTTAAAAACATTTATGGGACAACTGCTGTCGTGAGGCTTGTACCAGATACAAGTTAAAACCACGCCAGTGGTCAAGCATATGCCTGAGTGAATTAAATGACTAAATAAGATGCGGTGATGCACAACATCAGGTCAGATATGAACATTTGCAGCTATGCTCTTTCTGGTGCTATTAGAAGCAAGTTCTTGTTAAACAGAATCTTATTTGCAATCCAAGTTGTAGACCAGCAGGTGTTTTCCAAATTAAAAGAACCAGAGATAACATGATTATAACCCAGAAACCACAATTGCCAGCCCTGTGTAGTGGAAACTAAACTCGGCATGGCCTGCGTCAAAAGTTGTCGAATATGACATATGGGTACCATCATTTCTGGATATTCCAACATGTCACAACATGTACTCTTATTCCGCAAAAGACAATTAATTGATATGAATCCAGGAGGACTGTAAGGAACTATGCAGAATAATGAATTTCAAACCATGAGATAAAAATTTGAATGGAATGTAAAATTGAAGAATACCTTGATCTCCTTATTGGAAAATCCTGCAAAAAGCTTCCCATGCCAATACAATAGACAAGTTATAGCTCCGTCGCACTTGAGAGAAGCAATATTACTAATATCTGCTTCTAGTTCATTTTCCGACAAGGCCTGTATTTATTGCATATAGCAAAGTCAGAAACTAGTTTAATATGTTCACAGTTCGTAAAGGACTTTTTTTTAATCTAAACTTGAAGTGGTAAAACATAGACCTGTACAAGAATGATTTTATCCCATCCGCCCGTAAAAATGAAGCCTTTATTAATGTGAAGCGCAAAAATAGCACCATCTTGAATTTGCTCTGATCTCACAAGCACGTCATTTTTCCACAACTGACAACATCAATTACTTGAATTGTTGATACTTTGTAATAACAAAAATTATTAAAAAGGAAAAAAAGGCATTGTTGATCCTTCAAAAAATGTTAAACACAGGAATCAAACTCCTGAAGAAAACAGATGAAATAGACAGCTCGTAGAGCAGTGCAAAGTCAATAGTCTCCTAATGAAACACTACAATATTCAATTTCACATCAGCAAAGATGATCTAAAATTTACTACGTAAAAATAGAATTTTTTTGGTCTGTTGACAGTATCACAAATCTGGATCTTACATTATCCTTGTGCATGTATGGAAAAAAAACTGAGAAATAATAAACTTTCCACTAGAAAGGAAAAGCATGAAAATCTGACATACTCTATTGCTTAGCTCCATAACTAACATGGATTAGCTTATTTAAATTTTGTTTCTTCATACGAGGATATAAGCTATTCAAAGTTGATGGCTAAAAGCCTAAAACTATTGAAACCAATAATGAAGGCAACCAATATAGGACAACCATTTCCAAGTGATAATAATTTATGACACGAGTACATGTAAGTTGTAACAAGGGTTTTAGGTACTACTCTATAACATACTAGTAATCAATGTGTTGGCACACCCACTACTAGCATGGATATGTGTCCATATGTTAGTATGTAGTTTTTTTGACATTGGACTAGCATATTAGTATGAACTGAGGTTCAAAAACTTGCATATAATCAATAGAGTAACAGTATACTCATTAAAGGTAAATACTTAATCTAACTAATGGAAAGTGTGTATGTATATATATACATACATGTATATACACTTATGTACCTATTCAACAAGTACATCAATATAAACCAAGATTGAAATACTCATGTAATCAACAAAGTAATAGTATATTCATTAAAGGTAAATACTTAATTTATATATATATATGTTTTAAAAACCGGTCCAAGCTTGATTATTTTTTAGTTCGTACTGGTCCGATGGAGGTCTGAACCGGATTATGCAACAGAATCAAGCAGGAGCAGTAGAAGAGGAAGAGGAAGAGTAGAGTGGGGATGGGTAGGCAAGTGGCGGACGCGAGCGCAGGTACCCATCTACTTCTTTCTTTTTCTTCTGTTGTTCCGCTCGGTTCTACCAATTTTCATCTGGCACAAACCGATATGTACAGGTCCAAACGTAGATCGACATACCAATTTTGGACCAACTTTTCAAACTTTGGTGTGTGTATATATATATATGCTCAAAGTCAATAGTTTCCTTATGAAATACTACAATATTCAATTTCACATCAGCAAAAATAATCTAAAATTTACAACGTACATATTCACATTTTTAGGAAATAGAATTTTTTTGGTTTGTTCACAAATCTGGATCTTACATTATACTTGTGTATGTATGGAGAAAAAACTGATAAATAATAAACTTTGAAAGGAAAAGCATAAAAATCCGACATTCTTAACTCCATAACTAACATGAATTAGTTTATTTAAAATTTGGTATATATTAAACCATACTATAATAAGTTTAACTGTCAATTTAAAATGCCAATTGGAGACTGATCAGCAATCAACTCATGATCAAAAAAGTTTTATTTGTTATGACGCCTGAGTAATGTACAAGTTCTAAGTACATGTATAAGTAGTACAATTTTCAAAAGATATTCAATTTATATTGTAATGCCATAGCACCACTAACCTTTAGAACACCATTTTCATGAGACGAGACAAGCAAATCACTATCAATTGAAAGAGATAAAATAGGGGCTGAATGTCCTGGTGCCTCAGCTCCTAGTACTGCTAACGGGCTGTGGTCATGGAGCCACCATAATCTAATGGTTCCATCCCAACTTCCACTATAAAGAACTCCGTTAGCAACTGCCAAAGAAGAGACTGTTGATCTATGACCAAACATGGTACACGAAAGGGAGTAATCCTGTTACGAGAGAGAGGACCAGACAAAATGTTATACTCGAGTAAAATTGCAGCTTGGATCATGGTGTAGCTTAAGTTAGCGATGAACAAGATTAATATACTGGTACACATATGTGAGGCATAAGACCTGCAAGGACCACGCTTTGATGGATTTGTCTCCACTGCCAGTATAGAGATTTCCTGTTCCTGAAACAGCTAAAGAGTGAATGCCACTATAACGCCAATCATTATGTTCATACCATTTCTTGCATGGCTCTTGACCAACTGATTCACCAATGCTCCAAAGAAAAATGCCACTTCCACTATCACCACTTACACAGAGTCGCTCATTTGTGCCATTCACAACAAGAATAGCCATCACCCTATGCTCATGGCCTTTCAAACACTGAATATGAGAAAAATCCTATAGAAACACAAAACAATGACAAAAAGGATTGGTAAAAGGTCCTCTAAAGGAGAATTGGAAATGCCAACAAAGTATAACAAAAGAAGAGATATAAAAGCATCCATTTCCTTAATAGTTTATAGTGTGTTTACTTGAAAATAAAAGCAAGAGAAGGGAAGAATAGCTAGTTTGAAAAAAATAATAATTTACTATTATTTTACAAGAAATATTGTAAATCAATTTGGAACCCAAACATTCCTCTCTATTTGTTCACTTGCCCTTTTTTATAATAATAATAATATTATTATTAGTAATAAATTCAATTTATGTTGTTCAACCTTTTTTCTCTTTTATTCCCTTGCTCTTGTTTTTCCTTCCAGTAAACATAATAGTATTACAAACTTTCATTGAAAAAGAGAACATACCATATTGATTTTGTACATATATTAGTGAACATTGATGAGTAATCAAGTCAAGTATAGAAAATTGAAGTCCAATCCTTGATTAAAAGAGTAGTCCTACAACTAACTATGGTCTAGGAGAATAAATTTATCTCATGCTCTATAAAATTTCATAAAGATATTAAATGCTTTATTTTGAAAACATTTTGTGGAAATCTTCATTGCACTAAATATAAGCTACATTATTCTTTAGTGCTTAGTTCTACATGTGACATCCCAATTAATCAAAATACACAAACACTACGGGTTGTAAAATAAACTATATAAATTTAATAGACCTAAATTTACTATGGCCCATCTGCATATATTTTCCTCATTTACTATAATATTTCATAAAGATTTTAAATGTTTTATTTCAACGTTGCACTAAATATAAGCTATATTGACTCGTTAGTTCCACATATATGACATCCCAATTAATCAAAAGACATAAACACTACGCCCTTTGTTAAATCAAAGATCTATAAATTTATTAGGTCCTCTTAATAGCTTTATCTTTGGGGAGAATTAATTATTCAATACATAGAAATATGCCATTAAACATAAGTCGAAAGTTTAAACCCTATACAACCCCCATTCTCTATTATTATGTAGACACATTAAGTTGTTCTGCAAATCAAACTTAGTGATTAGTGTCAGACACATAGGTCCAAGAACAAGCATGCAATTTGGTATCTTTAGAGTTTGTAGAGTAAGACATGATAGAGGGAATGAGATAGATAAAGTAAATAAGTAGGAGTTTAGAGAAAAAATATAGGAGGAAGCAAATTTTTTTTTGATATTGTATTTCTTGCTTATTATTTTACATAATTAACCTTTATTTATAGGCCATTAGTACAGTCTCAAGATGAAATTTTTTGCGCTTGTTTTTTATACGTCTTATAAGTGGATTGTCTTATAAAGGCAACCTCCAGTATATCTAATAAGGAATTGGACTGCTTGTTATTACTACGTTTGCATGATGCATGTTATTGAGGATTCCTAATGTGGTAATGTTAACATGATTATTGAAATTGTTATATCATATAGTGGAATGTGATATGTGAAAGTCATATTCTTAATGCCCAATTATTAAGTGTCAATGAAATTTTAATTCTCCACAACCGAGTTCAATGTAAAACAATATTTGAAGTTAAACAAAGACAGCTCATATGGTATCAAGTAAAGATATCTATCAGGTCTTCTGCCACTTCTCATACCCAGATCCCAATTGATATACGTCACTTGAACTTATACATCAAAGAACAGATAAATGAAAAAGGCATACTAGAGGTAGGAAAGTGAACTATACTCACCTGTTCTTCACAAATTAGTTATTATTCATTACGAAATTATTTCACTAGTGACTGTAATGGAGGAACAACAATGAGAATTTATCATGGACCATAGAGAAGCCCAAGTGTCCTTTCTTGTAAAAGCACAATTAGATAACAGAAGAAATTTGGCTATCAATATATAACAAAAAAAGTTTCGTATGTGGTCATCGAATAGGAAATGTATGATGCAAAAGTTTACCTGCAAAGACCACACATTGATTGTCTTGTCAAAGGAAGAGCTAAACAGAAAGCCCCCTTCAAAAGAAAAACTATATAAAGTTAAGTTTTAATCCTCATCTCGATTAGAGTTACAAACATGCAAAACGTTGGTATATATAACAAGGAGAATCAATACTTCATATGAAATCTCTTATCAAAGAATACGATTAATTATTATAATAAGAAGCGTAGGACATAGCAAAGCAAAGTTGTGAATTTAGCTGCATACAAAGTTTAAACAGTAAAAATTCTGTTTGTACCTCCAACAGCCAAACCAGTTACACAATCATTGTGGCCCTGAAGAATCACAGGATGTGAGTCAACTCCATGAATCCCACTGGTAAGGTCTCCATCATTTATATCCTGCCGTGAGTGCTTGTTATCGCATTCATTTCTTTCTAACATTTCAGAAACTGAAGCATTGCAAATGTTTAAATTTACTTCTACTGAAGAAACAGTTGAGGTATGTCTAGAGAAGGGGAAGGAACGCCCAAGAACTAGGCAGTGCAATGGAGTATCCTTTGCTTGAAATCCATCTAGTGGAGAACAGAGACTAAAACATTTTATAGCAGCAATCTCTATGGAATGCCAAACATCATAAACGCTAGGTCGGTTGTGCAAGTCATAACTCAAGCACAATGCAAGAACATTAAGCATCGGCTCAAAATGAGTGCCCATTAAGAAGGACTCCAGCTTGGAGACTACTTTCTCCTTCCAAGAAGCATATGATTCAACAAAAATCTCACGCATCCCTTTTCCAATAATTGCAATCCAACCATCAACCACCTCCGGTACAAGCAACTCATCTCCCGTAAGAAGTATGATCAATATGCAGGCCAGTGACCAAACGTCTGAGCCATATCCAGTACCTTGCAACCCACAACTCCCGCTGGCATCTTCATCGTACAGGCCAAGAAATGTCTCAGGACTAACATAAACTTGGTAATTAACCACGGCAGCAGCATCTACTTCTCTTCCTGATGCATAAGAACTGATGATTTCCCAAATTCTACCACAGGTAAGCAAAATTTTGTTTAAATCTATAAGACAATGCCCAAAGCCGTCAAAACAGATGCAGGAAGTAGTCAAGCAACCACAGATGATGCCCTCAGAATGCAGAACCATTACTGCTTCACAAAGATCCAACCCAATTCTGGCAAATGGAAGAAACTTGTCAGCGATCTCTATACAAGTACTACGCTTCCTCTCATTTTCTAACACATTGGAAAATTTTCGATCAAAAGTTTCAGAAACCATGTAAAGATGAGAACTATCTTCTTCCGTGTTCATCCAAAGCCCATAAATCTTACAAAGGCCGCGCCATCCCTTCCACGACAATTCTACAAGGAAACGCAATTCGTCTCTCGTCCTGTCTTCCAGTTCATGCAAAGCCTCCACAAGCCGCGCTGTATAGCTGTAACAAAACCAGCTAGTTTGTCTTGAAGAAGGCGAGACTGGGGCAATGGGAAGAAGACTAACGAGCTGGCTCGCGCGTGAGAACCAGTGGCGACCGAGATGAGATGGCGCGGTGGCCGTCAAAAGCCCGTCCGTTGCAACTCCTCCAGCGCTGGAAAGAGAAGAAATGGCGTCCTGCGGCAATATAAAATCTTTCCAGGTGGAGTAGAGGCGGCGCTGGTCCGCGGACAGGGGGAAGAACTCAGGGGCGGCAGATGGTCTGGATTCCGCATCCGAATGGGATGAAGGATGGATGCGAGACGAGGAGGAAGGGAGGAGGCGGAGGAGATCGATGTTCTTGGGTAGGGCGGCGGGGCCGACAGATCGGGGGAAGGGGACGACCTGGGTGCAGGCGGGGCAGCGGAGAGCATCGGGGAGGGCAGGGCGCGGCGGCGGGAGGGCGACAAGGCACTGCTCGCAGGTCGAGTGGCCGCAAGCGAGGACGCGAGGCACCGTGGTCTGTTCGTCGTAAGGCTGCAGGCAAACCGGGCACTCCGGCGACAACTCCATGCTGACAAAGTCACCACTCACATCTAAGCACACAACAACAATTAAGGTAAACAACAAGTAACAACTATGATTCGTCTAAATCAAAATCATTTCTTAACATGTATTTTAATTTTTTTTTATGCCTTTACCAAGTAAATCAAATCTTTTGGGGTAAAACTCTTGAATTTGTGAGACTGTTTATCTTGCCCTAATTAATAAAATTGTTGTTCTTTTCTTTTATGGGCTAATTTCGTACCAAATTGTTTAATATTCTCTACCACAATTAAAGTTTATTAATATGTGAACAGTATTTGATGTGTATTATGAATGCACCGCTTAGAATTCTTCTTATATTTAACACTGCATTTGAGGAGGGAAATCCAGGGAGAAAGAAAAGAATTAGATCTCTTTCCTTCAATATCTCTTGTATCAAAGGAGGAAACAAGCATAAAAGAAAAAAAAAAATCTAATTCTTTTATCTTGATTTTGTTCTCTCAAAATCATATGAAAACGTGTTTTCTGTCCGCTTGCACGATTTTGCATTTCTCGCCCATCTCCCTCGATCTCCCAAATCTCTCTGCGTCTTTGATCCTCGCTGCGACCCTAATCTCTGCACATCTTTACCCCCTCACCACGTCTTCGACCCTCGCTCGCTTGAAGCCCTCGATTTCATCACCTTGCAAGTCTTCAATTTCATTAGCTCGTAAGCCTTCAATTTCGCCTAAGAAGCCTTTGATTTCATCATTGTTAATCGGAGAAGATTTTGATTTCTATAAACTTTACTTGAACGCTAAGATATATATTATATCTATATATATTGTCCTTATTCTATGGGCCAGTTTGGCTCCATTGTTAATAGCTTTATAATTGTGTTAAACTGCGTTGTACTGTACTATGCTGCACTATTAAAATTTATAAGATGTTTGGTTAGTAATTTTTTAACTATTGTCAAAATTTAAAATAATAAATAAATATGTTTTTTAAATTATTTAGAATAATAATATATTTTATTTTCCTTTAGTGTTAAAATTTTAAATTATTTAAAATAATAATATCTAAAATTTTAAACAAAATTATATAAATTACTTTTTTGAAGAAGCAAAAGCTATAAAAGCATCAAATTGTAGCTTTCACAACTTCTACTTTTTTCTGCTTCTGCTTTCAATTGTCAAACAGTTTTCTAATTACTTTCTACTTAAAAACTGATTAAAATCAATTTTGAAGCGGGGCCAAACAGCCCTCAACAAATGTATTAGATGATTAGATTTTGATTATATCTAAATATATTATTGAGTTTCTTTTTCTTCCACTAAAACATAGTACCTATAAAAAAAGCATTTATTTCTTTTCCTTCTTTCTCTTATCTGAAATGCAATGTAAATATAAAATTTTATATATTGGCAAGTTAGCAAGCAACGAGGAGGAGAATCGAACCCATGACTTGTTATCCACCACTAGAATTAGAATCGCTTTAGTAGTTGAATTAATTGAAGAGAGCATTCGTAGTTGCACTTTAGGGTTTGTAGAATATTTTTATCTAATTTGAAAACTTTGTATACATTAAAAGGAAAGTCTTTGGTCCATAATAAATAGTTTAAAAGCACATGTGCAATATTTTTGGCATGTGGCTTTCACTTTAGCCCTTAATATCTATTATATATTTACTATTTAGTCACACTTTAAGGTTGTTTGTGGTGTGTTGTGTAATTTTATAGATTTTTAACATTTTTTAAAAATAAAAAATGTATCAAAATCACATATGATTTTCATACAAACTTAATAGCATTAAGTAACATTTAAAAGTGTATCTTTTTTAAGTCTTTAGGAGCAGTTTCACAGTCTTACCTAGGGATTCTTCCAATATTTCGTATCTTAGCCTTTGAACTTTTTTTTATTATTTTGTTTTAAGCATTCTAAATACCTGCGATGAGAATAATATCTATTTGTTTTGAATTGAAAGTTGATATAGTCGATTTTTTATTTTTTATAAAAAGTATTTTAAATGCTTTGACTTTATACAAATGTCTATTTGCTTGTAAACACTAGTATAATTCTTCAAATGACATTACAATATTGCTCCAAAAGCATAAGCACACCAACTATAAACATTAGAGTTGCTGAATTAATGAATTATAATGTGAAAAAAAGGAAGAAAATCTAGTATAGGTATGAACTAAGAATAAAATTTTTTAACAAGTATTCTCCTATCAGCTACTACTGATGTTTGGCTGCAGTTTTCTGTATCTTGTGGCCTCTACTTGGGCAATGAACATTTCACTTGCTGGTTCTGGAGCAAGATATGAGGGATTTGAAGCAGTTAAAGCAAATGAACTAGGCACAAGTAAAATGCTCTCTGAGAAAAAGTAGCTGAAAGTGTGGTCCTTCCTCTGCTACCAATGTCGGAATGTCCTTCCAGATCTCACATAGATAGAGGTAGACTAGTTTGTCAAGACTTTCTCTGGTCCTTCCAGATCTCACAAAGATAGAGATAGACTAGTTTGTCAAGACTTTCTCTGGAGATTAGATTAGATGCAGAATGACTAACAGGATGAATGCCAATGTATTAATCGCATAAAGCAGCATTTTACCTCCCTCTCAGAGTTATTCAATCTCATAAGGTGACCAACCAACATCAGCAAGTTCTTCATTCGCCACTAAATATTACTGTTGTCAGACAAGCTCAACCATCAGCAATTGGTGGCTTAAGATTCAGACCAACTTTTTGTGCAATTTCCTGCATCATCCTGTAGATGCATCCCCACAAGATCCTCAACCATTGGAGGCCATATCGCCTTGTCAGATCGATAGAGGTCCAATACTTGCATACCTTCCATGATCCATCATCCTGGACTTGGTAAAGGTGAAGGTGGGAACGTGGACCATCTTATCCTCCCGGCTAAGCTGGCCATAACATGCAGGAAGAGCCATTGTTATGTACATTGACAGGGGTTGACTCGTAAACAGAGAAGGGCTAGCTATCATCTTCTTGTTCATAAATATTGGGGCAGGATTTTGTACTAGTGTGCGCGCAGGAAAACAGATACTCTTGCTTCATCAGCTGTCCATATAATACGACTTTTTGTTTTGATCCAGAGTGATGGGCTTTAGTGCGTCGTTTGACTTCTTGTTAATGATCACTTGCTCAAGCATTTTACTGTAAACGATTCCTTAGCTCATGCTTACACTACAAAGGTAGTGAAATGTGACGCAGGGTGAGCGAAGAAAATAAGCACAGTCAGTTCTATGTAATCCCACAATGAATGAATGAGCTAGCTATATAGATATCTATATATAGAGAGAGAGAGAGAGAGAAAATTTAAGTGTCTCTACATTTAAAGAGGATAACATTTAGGTTGTTTCATGTGCAAATTTTTAAATAACATTATATTCAAAGAAAAAATTTCAAACTAACACAAACACTCTAAAATTAAATATAAAATCACTTATCGATAGCACTGTCAACCATATAACCTTTTTGTCACAACAGAAGACTTAATCCAGGCTTTGGCAATGGCATTTGTTCATAAATAAGAAAACTCCAATCACACATTACCCGATATTTATTTGGCCAAAACAAAGAGAGGTGAAGGTGGTCAACGCTTAAAGCTGCAGCACATCAATCGACAGCAAGATTCCGTGAGAGAAGCACCAGCACAATATATAGCAGCTCTCGCTGATCACCACTAAAAGGCCATCTTTGGGAACGAAAAGGTGTTCAAACCTGAAAAGTCTGTCCCGGTGCATGTTCAGAGGCCTCTCTTGCTTGCATCTCCCTTTTTCTTTTTTTTTTCTTTCTTAATTTCCTTAATCTTTCGGACATGAAAGAGGCCATACAATGGAATTGATGATGTGCTGTACTTCAAGTTGTAAAATCATTAGTGAGTGAGAATTTATGCTCCCATATTGTGTGCTAATGGCTAGAAACAGATTTAATTTAAAAGACCAGATAGAGTAGTAGTTTAAGAGAAGTGAGAATGAAGGCTAATCTCAATCTACGAACTAATTAATTGTTTTGACCTAAAAGTTTTGATTTCCTATAATGCAAGATGGGGCTACAAAAATCTTTGTTTGAGATGGAATAAAGCTTGAAAAATCCTCCGACGCACAAAGGGAAATAAGACCGAATGATTACATTCCTACAGCATTAGTAAGCAGGCGCGATTGTTTAAGTTAACGCATAATATTTTAGTTTTGATGGAGAAACGAACTTATTCCCTTGGCCAAAAGGATGGCTGACATACTACACACGTGGATGGGGGAGACCAATTTCTTCAATACCCACTACAAGCCTACAATCTCATTTCTTCCTCCCTATAAAACTGCCTCGCATCTCTACTTTCCTCGCCCATCGCCTCTCACAGCTTCTCAATTCCCACTGCTCCCGTGCAGTGGAAGAAGGAAGCTTAATTACTTACTAGAAGCAAGAGGGAAAGAAGAAGAACAAGAGCCTACATCTCATTGTCTAAGGTGAGAAGCTAGCAAATCAGTCGATCCTACTGGCTACTCTTTCCAAGTCGCTCTCGATCATTTGCTAATTGAACTGTCTCCATAAAGATGGGCGAGAATGGCGGCGTTTCCAATTACTACCAGCACGCAACTCTAGCACCTACGGGGCTTTCCTTGGAACTCCGCATCCAAAACGGTGGTTCAAAGTGCTTCGACGATGATGGTCGGCTCAAAAGGACTGGTAAACAAGAATACAGGCTGCTTTCCTTCCTCTCTCGTGCTCTCTCTTTTTTCAGATTGCGAGCATCAAGAATCATTTTGTTTCAGGTACTGTGTGGACCGCGAGCTCACACATCATTACTGCGGTGATTGGCTCCGGTGTTCTGTCCTTGGCTTGGGCGATCGGTCAGCTCGGGTGGATTGCTGGGCCTGCCGTCATGCTTCTTTTCTCCTTTGTCACTTACTACACCTCTTCGCTCCTCGCCGACTGCTACCGCTCCGGCGATCCCAGCACCGGGGAGCGCAACTACACCTATATGGACGCAGTCAAGGCTAATTTGGGTATGTTCCAACACTAGCATTATATAGATTAACCTCTCCTAACTTTCCTAGGCGGCGTCTCCGCCTAGGAAAATTTTTCTTATTATTCCCTGTTTAAATCTCCGAGTTTATAATCGGCGACCTGTTTTCTTCATTCGGACAAATAGATGGGTTCAAGGTGAAGATATGTGGCTACCTCCAATACCTCAACATTGTTGGCGTGGCAATTGGATACACAATTGCAGCTTCAATTAGTATGGTGTGAGTGGCTATGAACTTGTTCTTGATGCTTCTTCCTCCTCTCCTTGTTCTTTCTTAAAAGAGAATTTTTCTGAACGTTTTTGCCTCGTTAAAACAGGGCAATCAAGAGGTCCAACTGCTTCCACAAGAATGGAGAAGACAGCCCCTGCCAAGTGAGCAGCAACGTTTACATGATCATGTTCGGCGTCGTGGAGATTTTCTTGTCTCAGATTCCCGATTTCGATCAGATATCGTGGCTCTCCATTGTCGCCGCCATCATGTCCTTCACTTACTCTTCGATCGGCCTCACTCTAGGCATCGTCCAAGTGATCCGTCAGTCAACCCAACAACCAACCCTTGTGCTTAATCTCATGACTACGCTAGTTATTAATTCGTTTTTCCTTGTTGGTTTCCATCAACAGAAAACAGAGGCTTTAAAGGGAGTCTCACCGGCATTAGCATCGGCACGGTGAGCCAGATGGACAAAATCTGGCGCAGCCTGCAAGCATTCGGCGACATCGCCTTCGCATACTCCTACTCCATCATATTGATCGAAATTCAAGTAATGATCGATTAAACTCATATTCACGCGGCAACAAAGTTTAGCCATTTGATTACTACAAGTATTGATCAGAGCATCCCTTTAATTTAATTTGTGTCGTGTTGCAGGACACCATCAAGGCTCCGCCGCCGTCGGAAGCGAAGGTGATGAAGAGGGCCACCGTCATCAGCGTGGCGGTCACCACCGTCTTCTACATGCTCTGCGGCTGCATGGGTTACGCCGCGTTCGGAGACTTGGCCCCGGGCAACCTCCTCACCGGCTTCGGTTTCTACAACCCCTACTGGCTCCTCGACATCGCCAACGCCGCCATCGTCGTCCACCTCGTCGGCGCCTTCCAGGTCTACTGCCAGCCACTCTTTGCGTTCATCGAGAAGTGGGCCCTCCGGCGGTGGCCCAAGTCGGAGTTCATCACCAAGGAGATCAGCGTGCCTATCACCTCCGAGCGGGCCTTCAAGCTCAACCTCTTCAGGCTGACGTGGCGCACAGTCTTTGTGGTGGTGACGACTGTCGTCTCCATGCTCATGCCCTTCTTCAACGACGTCGTCGGCTTTCTCGGGGCGATCGGGTTCTGGCCGCTGACCGTGTACTTCCCTGTGGAGATGTACATTGTGCAAAAGAAGGTGCCCAAGTGGAGCACCCGGTGGGTCTGCTTGCAGCTCCTGAGTTTGGCATGCTTCGTCATCACGGTGGCATCCGCCACCGGCTCCATCGCCGGAGTACTAGCGGATCTCAAGGTTTACAAACCATTCAACTAAATCAAAATTAACTAAGAAGACGTTGAATTAGTAGGTGCACCGTTATCAGTTGTTCGAGTGTTCATTGTATGTTGGGTGAATATATATATATATCGTCGATTGTGTGTAAGGTTTACAAACCAAAGTGTTTGTGGTTTCCTTAAAGAGTCATACTGTACACGGATTAGTCTGCATCACATCAATAACATCAAAATAAACTTTCTCTAAACTTTCTCTGAATCTTACTAGCATTATAATATATTATTTGCATCATTTATTTTTTTATTTCATTTTAAAGAAAGACGTAAATCGACATACCCAATTATCTTATAATATATTTAGAAAGTGTTATTAATTTCAAGCTATCCAATAAAAATTTAGTAGTTCACAAATACAATAATCCGTCGACAGAGTTAGCATTAGACAAATTTAATTTCAAGCTAGTCACTATAAATTTAACGATTCACAATGCCATTAAAGGTTTGGTGGCTAGTTGTATAGCAGCCTCAAGGCATGTGCACCTTTTCTCTATTTTTTTTATTTCCATTTTCACTAATTTTTATGGTGAGTCAATTCTTACTATTTCCTTTTGATAAATTTAAATTAATACTGTACAATTAAGATACATTAAGGTCGTTTTTTTATTGGGTTCTATTTAAAATTTTTATGTTGAGTTTGATTTGGGTTTATATACTATGATACATGAATCATTTTTCACTAAGTATTTGAAATCATTATGCCTATGATAAAACCTAGCCTCATATTAGTGTGGTAGAGAGGATAATATATTATATAAGACTTAGGACCAGTTTGGGATTGATTTTGCTTCTAGCTTTTATTGCCTGAAAAATTATTAGTTAAAAGGTAGCTGGCTGAGAGAAACAGAAGCTGTTTGGAAAACTACAAGTGCTGGTTTGCAGAAACCATGGTAACACATGCAATAATTCAATTGCAACAAGAAACAATTTAATCGTACAAATAATCAATATATAGTACAATTTAATCGTAACAAGAAACAATTCAATTCAAAAAATTTTCTACATAATTAGATCATCAGAAAGCATGGTAACACAAGCATTTACTTGTTTCTACATATCTTTCTACATGTTTGGAGCAGGCCGGAGGTGGAGCAGGCCGGAGGTGGAATGCGAAGATGGAGGAATGGGGATCTGGAGGAGGCCGGAGCTGGAGCAGGCGGGGAGCAACTAGAGGAGGCCAAGCTGGAGGAGGCGGAGTTGGAAGAGGCTGGAGCTTATCTGGAGTTGGAAGGCGGCGGAGAGTTGGCAGAGGCGTGGATCTGTTGTGCGGCGGAGCTAGATCTGGAGGAGCTGGATGTGGATGCTGGGATGGAGGAGGAGGTGGATCTGGATTCTGCCGAACTAGATCTGGAGGTTGGAGCAGAGTCGGTGGAGCCGGATCTGGATCTAGAGGTCGACGGAGCTGCTAATCAAGCTCGACGAGGCACTGGAGGTCAGCGAGGTGGCGGAGGTCGGCGGGTGCAGTTCCGACGAGGCATGGAGCTTGCGAGAAATTGATTCGGGAGAGATGAGCGTCGCGTTGAAAGCTTTTCGGGAGGAGAGAGATGAGTGTGACGAGCTGATTCCCCATAGAAGCTGGCTGCTTCTCTCGGCCAGTGGAAAAACGCTGGTGCACCCAACAGTAGCCAACCCAAACATCCGCTTTTGACTAGAATTAGCTGGCCGCACCCGCAAAAGCGGGTGGCTAGTAGCCCCAAACCAAGCCTTAATAAGTTTATCATCAATTTAGCTTAAACATTTTAATAAATTGAGTTATGAATGTTCCATAAATATTGATTTCCAAGGACTTTATCGGCATATTATCAAAGGTGAATGGATAGAGTTTTGTGGCTGTTGATAAGTTCTCTACCATTTGATCTTCATCCATGTACTAAAATGAGATGAAGTGCTTAGGACATCTAGCAAGTACAGGGATGAAACGCTTAGGACATCTAGCAAAACATAATGAATGATCTAGTTTGTTAAATATTTTTTAATTTTTTTTTTTTAAAGTAGATGGGCTTGAGTTTAGAGTTTTTAATGTAATACCCAAAAAAAATAGTATAGTATATAAGATTTAGTGAGCTTAATATTATTAACTTGAGTTTAGATATTTTAATAAATTAGGCTATATTATCATTCAGACTCACCAAGTTAATAAACTAATTTGCTTATGAAGCGAGTAATAATAAATGGTATTAGAGTAAAAACTTAATTCTAAACATAGTGATATTCCAATAGAAAAGAACTACCAAGGATGGTGAAACTACCATTGGGCTAACCTCACATACCACTGACTAAAGGATGATTCATAGGTATGTGCTAAGCTTTAAGCTTGACGAGAATATAAAGTCTTAAGTGAGAAAGATTGTAATATTTCAAAAAAGATCATATAGTACATAAGGCTTAGTGAGCTTAAGTATTTTAATAAATTGGGTTATATTTTTATTTTAGCTTAATAGTTAGTTTACTTATTAGGCGGATTATAACTTGGGTAAGTCTTCTACACGTTAATTAGTTTAGCGGTAGTTCAAAAGAGTGATATTGAGTTATCTCCTCAACACATTAATAAGGATATTGAGTCAAGAAGGGGAGGTTCGTGAGGCTTTCAAACTCAACACACAATAGATTAATTGAGATGATTGTGACCTGAAAAGAGAAACAGAGTGCATCAACATCTAATAGACGAAAAAAGACTAAAAAAAATCTGGTTCAATAGCAAGGCCTAAGTAAGAGCTTACAGGTCAAGGATCCGTCGCTGCCAATCCATCGGTCAAAAGCTAAAAAGGATTCAGTGGGATTGGACAGTAATTTGTTCGTCCTGGAGTCTGGAGCTGGTTCTGTTCTTATCTTCAGGACTGAAATTCTGTTACTGGGCATATTCCTGTTTAATTATTGCTCAAAAAGGGTTTAGGAATTCGGATTGGAGGGTGTAATTCGACTAGCTTTGGATGTAGGAATATAGATGGCTTTCCACTTTCTGGTCTTTGATGTTGATGAATTTGTCTGCACGCTCCTCAACACACTCTTAATATCTTCGTTGGTCAGAAGAATGAATGCGTGAGGATAAATAGTTGAGTGATTACAACATTATCATTACAACTTTTCAAAGAATTATTGATGGAATAATGCCTATGTGCAAGATAATATTATTGGTGGAATTCTTGCTCTATCAAAGTAGTAAGTGGCAAAGAAAAATCTCTTATTATTCTTTACCCAATTTTTGGCTCTTCATGCCATCCAAAGAGTGTAATTCTACAGTGCGTTGGCTCATAGAATTTTGTGAGACAGTGGGAGGAAGAAGTGTTCATTGTTTTACACGGAGAGATGCAATTCGCATTTCAACCATAGCATTTTTTCTTCCCGTATGAAAAAAAAAAAGTTTGGCTATTCGTATAGATATAAGGTATCTAATCCATTAGATATACTATTCTCTCCGTGGTTTTCTGCTCAATACCTTTCTAAAAAAAAGTGGTCTTCTTCTTTTCTGTACAATAATCCACCAAAGAATAAGCTATTGTGATTGCCATCTTCAAGCTTTACGCTCCAAGACACCACAACTCAACTCGCACCTATGGTTGCAATCCTAGGCGGAAGTAGAATAATGGATCATCTTCTATCATGTTATGGCCACTTCCAATATCAGTGAGGCAAACTCTTTCACATACTCACGTATACAATCCATATGCTTAACTCTTGCAATAATATGAGCTTAATCTCCTTCAAGACTTGGCAAAATCTAAGTACACCATCATAATAAAAAGCTTCAACAATATTTATTCAACAACCTCTACTATATTTTCTTTGTTGAGTTTACACTAATATTGACTTAGAAAATTCAAGCCCAATTCTAACTCAACAAAGAAATACTATATCATCCGAGTCTGAGATAGTGACCAGATAAGCCATTAGGACAACTACTAGTCAATGTGACTCCATTTTCCAAGAGGATTTGTATAGTTGACCGTGGACTCAAGGTAATTGATTGGCCATTCCCATGCTTGCTACCAAAGAAAGCAACTGTCCTCTTTGTTATCAGAATTTCCATGAAGATGTTGGAACTTGGATGATAGTTTTCACACAGTCTACACGTAAGCTAGTGGTAGCTAGCTTCTAGATTATTATTAAAGATAAATTGGAGATTGATGATGAAATTAGTGTCACTATTAGAGAAAAAGAGAAATATTAGAAATTCCATATAGCGTATCTCCCCTGCCGACTGACTTTCATTTTACACAGCAGATGAACATCTCTGAAAATTCTAAGTATTTTTTTTAGTTTGTTCTATATGTTTATAATCAATGTTATGACCTATAACAAGAATACTAGTGACAGCAACACAATAATAAATGCTTTTTTGATTTAGTAATTGAACCGCGAAGTATTTACTATATAGTTAAAAGGCTAAATATTCAAGTTAATTATTAAATTAAGTTCTTCTACGTCGTAAAAATGACTGAATTCTTTCGTTGACTTCAAGTCTACACAATCGTACAAATTAAGAATGGAAACAAAATAGATATTTAATTATGTATGCATACGAGCTGACAATTAAGTATGTATTTTTCAAGCCTTTTTTTTAAAGAAATGTACAAATTAATTAATTACTCTCAAATGCCTATGAGCTGTTCTCCCTTTCCGTTCACTTGCTTTGCTCAGTCAAGCTGCTTTCCATGTATCTTATAGTCAACATTCAAGTCTTCCCTGCCATTTACTAATCTATCACAATAATTAGGTCTCTCTCTTTTCTTTTTTTGTTTTTCTGATCATCGATCCAGTCTCCCCTTGCAATAAATAGGGTGCGATGGAGATGAGAGCATGAAAAATGAAGATGGAAGGGGAGATGATGATGAGATCAGAGATGGACGACTCGTTCAAAAAGCCAGGCTCCGTTCCGTTCAAGTGGGAGCTCCAACCCGGTGTTCCCAAGAACACGCACGCTACCCCCGCCGTCGCAGGGCCGCAAAAGCTGTGCCCTCCTCCTTGCATGCAGACCACGAGCCCAACTCTGCTCTCCCCCTCCGCCGCCTCCGCTTCTATCATCCCGGCCTTCTCCTCGCTCGGCTGCTTCTCTTCCCCATCTTTCAGGCGCCGGGGCAGGGAGCGCAAGAAGGTCTCTGCCATTTTCTCGCTGCTGCGCCGCCGGTCTATGTCCGACCACTTCACCCACTCCATGCCGGAAGAGGATGAGTTCGAGGTCAGCAGCAGCGAAGACTACTACTGCAGCAGCACCCGAGTTTCTTGTAAATTAGACACAGATTCGGTGGCAGGCAGTGAGGATTAATTGATATTTTACATGTTTTAACGAATGAATCATCATGCACACACGCACGTATCTTGTGATCAGATCTCTGTATGCGGAGAGGCATAGTTAAAGAGTTTGTTGCTCATCTCCATGTATAGCTTTCTCCATTTATTTTCAGCTGAATTTCTTACTTAATCCAAGAAAGAGTTTAGGGATCAGACTCCCAGTCTACAGAAGAGTTGTCTCTGTTAATTTTTTTGATTATTTTCTTTAGTTTAAGGAATATAATTAAGAAACATCTCCAGCAAGCAAGCAAGGGTTCACTTGAACAGCTGCCTGAATCATTGCTGATGTACCTGTCTAGGAAATTAATTGCCAGATTTGCTGTAGAGTAGTTATTAGTTGTGTGACAATCAGTAGTGGCCTGCCAATTAATGATGAGCATCGATGGTTTATAATAGTTGGATATAATTCACTGGCTATATATTATGACAATATCTATAATTGTTAGCTAGGGTCCAGCACTCAAAGATCCAGCTTCTGCACGCCAAATTCATTAATACATAAAGAACCTGTGCATTGGAAAGAAGAGTACTAATTAGAATTTTTTTTTTACTAATTTGAAAATATTAAGTGATGCATTTTGCACTATAACGATTAAAGAAATATTTGGCCATATTCACTGAGGAAGATAAATTAATCCTTACCCTTAATTAATGAATAAAAAACGAAACATGATTAGATATAGTATATCTAATTATTGTTTTTATATTTCAATTCTTAGGTATTAACTATATTATTAAATTAGAAAATATTTTACAAAAAGATTTGATTCAAGCAAGCAAACGTAGTGTACACTCTATCATATATAAAATATATCCTTCACAATAATGACAAAGTACAACGAGGGATAAACATTGGAAATTAACAACTATTGAAATGTCTCTTACACTGAAGCTTCTCCTACACTTCTCCATGACTTACATGAATAATGTATCCAGCAATATGGTTTAAGATCATTCTTTTCCGCACAAGTATGCTCATAACCGATAGTAGTACTCTTGCCACTGCCTTGTAGTTCTTATCAGAAATATACTTGTGTGCCGCCTATCTTATCATTAATAGTTGTTCATTTAGTTAGTGGTGGCTTAAGTGACATTAGCAATCATAAATAATTGATTCTACATTAATGTTAATGAGCCATCAAATTTGTTGATCTTAGTGATGAGTTATGAATGATACGTTATTGATCTCAACAATGCGTAGTCAATTATTCATTGACCTCGATGGTTCATCAATTTCAATGAGTATTAATGAACTATCAATCTTGATGAGTTACCAATGGTCTATTGCTCTCGATAAGTCATCATTCATTCATCATTAAGATCTTTTACATACTAATAATTTTATAAAATAATATACTATATAATAATTTAAAATAAGAATAAATTTTTTTTGATACATCATTTAAATATTCGAGCTGTGTTTAAATTAAATTTAAATATAAAAAATTTATAATAAGGTGAGATTTAAATATTCAATAATCTAATTGCTATCCCATCTCGCCCAAATCAAATTCGACCCTGTACGTTTTCGATTCTTCAATTAACCCTAACGAAAGGGGAGCCGAGAGAGAGAGACCAGCCATGGCTTCCCGGCTGCAGCTGCCGGGCGACGACTCGGTGCTACTCCGCGTTACACACTCCAATATCAAGAGTTTCTCCGCTGACGTTCGTTTCTCTCTCGAGGTTAGTAGTTTCAGCCTCGCTTTTCTTGATTCTCAACCCGTGTTCCCTCATCGACCTTGATTCTTCCTAATTTGCACTATGCCGTACCCTCGGTCAATCTCTAGATGACCATCGAATCTCTCAAGGAGAAGCTGTGGAAGAAATGCGGTACAGCTGTTGATAGCATGCTTCTTGAGCTCTACGACAACTCCGGGAACAAAGTCTGTGACCTGAGCGATCTGACGAGACCATTCGGCTTCTACTCCCCCTTGGAAGGGTCAGTTGGTTTTGCACGCATTATTTATCGCTTAAATCTAAGTGTTCTACTTGTTCTTCACAATTTCACGTCATCACTTACGGGATGTTCTGGATCTGAGGGTGAATTTGAGACGGTGTTAGTTACACATTTAATTTGATGTAATTGGCTGTTGCCGCATATGTTTGTGTTTTTTCAGAGTTGTTCCAGTAACTGATTGAAGGGTTCCAACAGCTGTCGACCAAGAATTAATGTGCACACTAGATAATTCTTGTTACTTGCTACATGGATTTGAACATGCTTTATACTTAGATTGGGAACTGATCTATTATACATTTAAACTTACATGGTTCAAAGCCTCACTGAATCTTGCAAAGGCAAACTAAATGTTTGTAAGATGTACAAGTAATAGAGAAAATGAGAATGACATCGTTTATGGTTCAAAAAATGTGAATTTAAATTAGATACAACCACGCAAGTCATCAGATGAATAGTAGGATGACTAATAACGTTATGCAATGACAAGAGTTTAATGACATAAAAAGTAGAGATTATAGAGTTTTACACAAGCTCTTTTACCTTAAATAACCCAGTAGCTCTTTCATGATGTAATCTTTTATTGAATGAGTTTATCTTATATATACCACTGGTTCAAGTGGATCTTCTAAATTGTTGACGCTTGTAGGAAGGAGACTATCAATGGACACTCACAAGTATAGAGGAGAATTAGCAAAGAGAAGAAGAAGAGAATAAGGAGCTCACAAATATAGAAGAGAATTAGAGAAATGAAGATGGCCATAAGGTAAGAAGAAGAAAATATAATGAACTAGAGAGAAGTAAAATATGATTGCATGAAAAAATATTCAATTCGTCCCTCCATCTTCAACAAACCAAGTGATAGTGAGGGGACTAAACAGAGGCTTGATGTGGCCCCTCAATAGTTGACAAACTCAACTAGCTTGGAACTTAAACCGGATTAATTTAAACTTAATTGATTTAAGGCTAACACAATGCCACATTGGCTCAATAAAATATTTTATCCGTTCACAACACATTACAAAAGTAGCTATTTTCTTGTACACAATCTTAATTATCTAATTTAGTGGTCATATCAGATGAAATATGAAACTCAACTCTTGATCCACATCATTATCACATTTACAGCAATCAACTTCCAGAGAAGTAATGTGAACTTCAATAAAAAAATAGTTGTCTATCCATTTGCAAGTATGTTAGCATGACAATGGTAGCCAAGGTAATATAGGTAGTGCAACAACTAACCTGGAAAATATGCACCTTGAATCATCCATAGACGTTCACTCACTACAAAGGAGAAGACCATCAATCAATGGATGAACCGCCTCATCAGTTGGCTAATTTAACTGGCTTTAAATAGTACTCAAATTGACTTGAACTTACTTAATCTAAGACTTATACAACACCCTATAGGCTTAATAGAATGTCTTACCACTTTTGCGACATGTAAACATATATGAATCATGACACAATACAACACTATATAGGCTTAATAGAATTCCTTCCCACTTTTGCAACATGCAAATATAGATGAATCATGACACAACCTTAACAGAACATGTCTAGTATGGTGGTCATTGCAAATGAAATATGAAGCCAAAATTTTTGATTCCCATCATTTTCCCGGAATCACATCCAGGTGAATTAATGTGAACTTCAAAAAGGAAAATAATCAACCATGTATTTGCAATTATGTTAGTGTGACCATGGCAAGCTAGGTGGTGGAGGAACTTACTTGACAAGTAACACAACTTGAGTCATCAATAGAACGTTTGGCTCGTTATAGAGAAGAAGACCATTAGTTTAACAGGGTCTCCATGGATGTACACCTCTCACTAGTATGCTATGTAACCAACTTTAAACTTAACTTGAATTGAGTTAAACTTAATCTAAGTCTAAAAAACTCCATATTTGATTAAAAATATTTTAGCTCTTTATAATAGATCAACATAAAATCTTAATAATAAATTAATACATCTATTTAGTGGTCGCAATGAATGAAATAAATTTCAACCTTTTGATTTGCATCATTTTCCCCAACTCCAATAATTCACCTCTGGTGAATTAATGTGAACTTCAAATATTTAAGTTACTTCAAGTTAGTAGGACCACAATGACCTCCATAGGTGTACCTCCTCCTAATTCGCGAACTTAATGAACTGTTGACTTGGTTCGGATTGAAAGAGATGTAATATTCAAAGGCTAACTCAAAACCATAGTTGATTAAATAAAATTCCTTAGCGCTTTATAACACATTAAAAATATAATAAATCCTAATATCTGCTGGTCGTTAGAAATTAAATCTGAAGCTTAAGTTTCTAATATGCAGTTCCCCCACATCAAGACCACTTCCTACCGTAGTGAATTAATATGAACTTCATGTAGTATGCTAACCATTTCCAATTATGTCATTATTGCAGAGGTGATGAAGGCAATATAGGTGGTGGAAGAGCTAATTTGACAACTAATGCCGCTCGAGTCAATAATATACATTTGACTTACTATATAAATGATTATCAATCAAAAAGGGTCCTCAATGAATGTAGCTTTGACTCATTAAGAAGTCTTGGATTATGTGGTGTGGTTTCTCAGGTAATGGAGGATTTACCATATAAGATCATTATGATCCTTGCATCATGTGCCATACATCTACAGAAGGTGAACAATCTGTTGCATAATTCATCAAATATTATCATCAAATGCATAAAAATAATTAGTAAATAAGTGTAAATAACAAAAAATAAAGAGTAATATATCGGTGAAATGAGGTTAATATATATGTATATGTGTGTACATATACATACATACATATATATGTATAATATGCATATATGCATATATGCATATATGTATATATGCATATATACATATATGAGGAAGTGGTAATGGCATATTGATTCCTGAAGGAGACAAAGTTGGTAAAGTGTAGTTAGGTAATGGTATGTAAACTTTTGTTTAATCTTCTCCATTGTATGAGGAAGCATACTTTGGTGGGAAGTTTTTTTTATTTAGTCAATGAGTCTTAGCTTGATGCAAAATAAGGATACGTAAATAAAGTGAATTAGGAGAATTGATTTGATGAAATTAATGTGTAGATAAGAGAGTTAACATGAAGAAAGAAGAACTAATTCTACTGAATGCAAGTGGAATGACATGTTTTGAATGTGCTCATGCATGCAATGGAGGAGGATTTGAATCATGGGGAGGAATGTGGGCTAGGTATAAAATGTAGTTAATTAGAAAAAAAAAACATAAGCGTAAGCGCCTTGTGATGTTGGGTGCATTTGCCCCTTTTCTTTTGCTTTGAATTGCGAACACAATCTACTGGATCTTCCAAATTTTTGATGGACATAAAAGTGAATTAGAGAAGAGAAGAAGAAGAAAAGAGAAAAGAAGAAAAGAGAGTGAATTAGAGAGAAGGAAAACACATTCCATGAGAAAGATATCCAATTCATTCTTGTCAACAAGTCAAGTGCTAAAGAGGGAAATATAAGAGGTTTGATGTGCATCCCCACGTTAATTGGCTAATTAACCATCCTTAAACTTGACTTGAATTTATTCAAACTTCATCAATGTAAGACTCAGACAACACTATATGAGCTTAATAAAATGCCTTAGAATTTTACAACACATTGCAAATATAAAGTATATCTTACTATATATTCAATAATGAAATACATATCTAATCTAGTGGTCACCATAAATGAAATGTGAAAGTATTTTTTTTATTTGCATCAATGTTCCATCTCAGAAAAGAACACAATTCTATACATTAATGAGCTTATTGCTAATTTTAAAACCTGAAATTAATTAACTGTATAATTAAATAACAGAATTTAATACAAATAAAATTAAAACTGTAAGCCATATGAACTTTTGGTCCATTTGTTTATTTCATCTATTATAGAAGATATTCATGTACAATTTGGGCGCCCAATGATGTGGCAAGACAACCACAATTTTTTAGGATTCTTGAATTGCATGATACATTTTGCATTATTATTATTTTTCTCCATGTCAATCTTGCATAAAAAGAGACCTCAATATGTATCAGTTGTTGTGTTATGTAATCAATTGTTCAAAACAATATTATCTATCTCCTTTCAAACCATTGAGGAGGTATATCATCAATTAGACCAAATTACTCTCATAACCATTATCTTTATTGAGACTTCTTAAGTATAGACTTCAAGATAATGAATTGAGTTGCAAATTAGTGTTGTACTTGCGTGATCGTTTGGGCACTCAGGCAAGCACGAGGCTATTCTTTGACAATTGGGTAGGCAAGTTCAAACAAGTGCTTGTTAGGCGAGTTCCTAGGGTCAAGTGCCAAGCCCTTGGAACTCATGAAGAGAAGGAAAATATATTGTGATGTCACCTTTGGGATTCAAAGGTTAGATTCTTTGGTAGTTAAGGCAAGCCGACCAACATATTCTTGTTATTAATGTTTAAAGTCACTTATATATGTTTATAAAAATGATGTTGAATAAAGTTTTCCAGTTTAGTTTTGTATGGTATTTTGGCAATAATTTGTTATGATACACATTCATTTAGTGATGTGTATATATATAGTACTTTCTAGAACTAAGGTCCTCACTTTGCGAGTTCTTATAACACCTGGGATGTTTTTAAACCTTTGTGACTTAGAGTGGTAACACAAACTTCATAACCCACAGATGGGAGATCTTTCTCTTTACAAAATTCTACATTTACACATGCACTCAATAGTAGTTGATACATTGAGTGCCTCTTAGTTCTCTCTTTATTATCATCTTCACTTTCTTGGGGTTGCTAATGTCCCTTATGATCGGGTTATTGCAATATTCAACTCAGGCTGTTTCATAATGTGGTTGGTCCGACTCCACCACATCCTATATAAGCTGACACATTTATGCCATCATGCTATTGATTTGAAGTGTCTATTGACTTGCAGAAAATGACCTTGTGATGTTCATTTGGATTAGCCTAATCCATGTAATATATTTATGTAAAAGTTCCTTTCTCTACATTCTTCCAAGCCTTCCAATATTAGCTGGTTTGTGTTACTTGAAAAGATGTGAACTATTTAAGGGTTTGTAGAATAGATTTTGAAACACTTGATATATGACAGAGGCTAGCATTACTTCTTCGGTGAAAATTTTCCTATATTATTGCATTTCAATTTGATCCTCCAAAGCTCTTTGATAGTGTGTGGTCCTCCACTTCTGTTGACATTTGACTGGGTATATTCCTTTTGCAATTGGTGTTTGGTGATATCTAAAAATTATTAATTCTTAAGAGCTTCTTTCGTTCCATTGATTTTTAGTTAATTATATCATGACTGCTCATTTGAAGGTACCGATTGCATGTTATTGATCTTGACCCTTCTTCAGTAACCTCTGGCGGCTGGTTGGAAGATACGTCATTGGTTGAGAAATTTACAATTTCTGAAGAAGCCTACAATAAGCTTGATAGTAAGTATAATTTTTTAACTTTCTTTATCTGACTGTCATGTGCCTCCAGAATACTATTTGTTAGCCCTCTGTGCTTTTTTACATTCCTCTGTTGTTTTTCTGAATGTGTCTTCTTTTACATTAACAGTTGTGCTAGATTTTTTATGATTGAAAATTTGTCATTTAAAATCTTATGCCATATATTTCTTTAGAATTTTATCATGATCCAGAAGAGTGCTGTCGACTTTTTTTTAATCATTTTGCTATCTTGTATCAACGCAACTCATGCACATGATTTGTTTAACTTGTTCAGATAATTTTAGGAAATTCAAGGAAAAAATGGCATCACAAAATCCAACATCTAAAGAAAATAAGGTATGACTAACATCTTGTCATTAGGCTGTTATTCCTTATTATTTTGCAGTTCAAGTGCTGATGTTGTAGTACATCTTTATGCTTCACCCTCTTTTCCACTTTATATCTGTTTGAAATATCTGTTATTCATCACCTCAACATATTTTGATTTTGTTTTAGTTTTTTACATATACTTATTTTGACCTTTTCTGCTTTACATTTTCAAAAGCCTCTTTCCCCAGCAGCATGTTATTTAATATTTGTTTAATTTGCAACATCTATTTTTTTAACTTTCTCCCATTATTTTAGATACCTGATAATTACATGGAAGACCTTTGTGCAAATATCAAGGTCGGTAGCTACTATTTTCTTATTGTGTTCAGTTTTCTAAGATGTTAATGGAATTTTCAATAAACAGTGTTATACAAGTTGTTTGAGTGTCAAATTAATACAGTCCATCAACTTGTTCAGTCTTTGGGTGCGCATCTCTTATGCTGTGAATTCAGGAAAACTTTGCTGCACTGAGCTAAATATTTAGCATCATACTTATGCATTTCTTATGTAGTAAACGCAAGAAAGCCTAGCGGCACTATAACTCAATGTTAGGTGTCAAATAATTCAATTTATCTACAATGGTCAAAATACTGTGTACTCATTTATTTTGCTCAAATGGAAAACTAGATCCCTGTAAGCTAAATAATTGATAAAATATCAAGTGAAACAATAAGTCTCTTCAAGAATATTATTTTCTATTGCGAGTAAATGGGATGAATTACAAATATGTCATGCTTCAACTATAAACACTAAAATTATTATGAAGTAACCCTTGGATTTTTTTGTGGCTAAATTTATATCTGGACTTAATGATTCATACTTTACCACAAGGTTTGTAAAACTGGTCCGGCGATTTGGTCCAGTGAGCCGTCGGACCGGTATGGTACTGGTATCATACCGTTGATACCGGACTGTAGCGGCGGCAGCGGGAGATTCGATTGAAGCTTCTGGCGCTGCTGGATTGAAGCTTCCGTTGCTGCCACCTGCTGCCTCCCTCCGTGGTCCTCCCCGGAGCTGTGCTCCGATTGCCGTTCCGAGCCCGGTCGCTATCCGGACCGGTACCGAACAGTACGGTTTTAAACTTCTTGCTCTACAAATGATCTTCTTGTAGATGACATAGTTCCTAATCTTAAAAGTTCCTTCTATAGGCTTATGAGAATAAAAGTGTTTGAGAATTCTTTTGATGATTGCACGAAGGTAAACAATCTAACACTTATCACTATATTTGTGTATATATATCATATGGTTGTATATCTTTTGCTTCCCAATATATGTCATTATCTCTGTCGACTATTTTTATTCCTAAGAATCCATGGGGGCTATGCTTAGTTTATAATAGAAGAAAACTCCGGATAAAGTGATGGAAGCTTTAAAATCTTGAGGGACCTGAGGTCTTATAATCTCAGAAACCGAGTAAGTATAAATTCATGCAAGAAGTTTAGGATATAAATCAATTGGCACCTTTTCTTTCCTAGTAAAAAAATTGCACAACGATTATGACTTTGAAAAGGTTGATTAAACACACTATCAAAGATTTATGGGAAAATATATATGGTACAATATCAGTTTCAATCCTACACAAAGAATCGACAGTACTGGTCACTGATATATATTGTGTGTGTATATATATATACCAATATCGACTTGCCTATGTACCGGTATCGATCAATCCTTAGACCGGTATAAATTAAAAATACTAGGTTATTCGGATCGCTATTTCATTCCTTGACACGCAGTATATGCGTCCACATGCACACACACATATATCTATATCTATATATATTGTTAGAGTTCGAGGAAATAAGTATTAATGGGTTCAACCCGTTAGCCCTCTACTAGCTATGTATTTAAGGCTGTAGTTTTTCCTCTTTTGTTGGATAACCCAACGTTTTCAAAATCGGTCCAAAACTAGCCAGTATGGCCGGTTTCCGGTCAACAGAGCACGGACGGCTGGTGGAAGCTGCAGTAGGCGGCAGAAGCTTCGATCCGCTGCCTGCGGAAGCTTCTTCCGCCACTTTCGATCGCTTGTGTTGCCGTCCATGTTGCTGCTGCCCGTTGCCCGCTGCCGCCTGCGCTGTTGTTGGTATGCCGGTACTGTACCGGTCCGGTGACTGCTTTTTGAACCTTGGGATAACCTAATAATATTGCTTTTCATTTTTTCCTTTACTAGTTACCTTCAACTTGGTTGGTAGGTAGCATATGACTTTGTTCTTGCTTGTTACCTTCAACTTGGTACTTCACTTTTTTTTGCCGCCCTCTGCTTAGTCACCTTATCCATATGTTTGCGTGCTCTTGTTGCTTGCGCTTTTAATGTGAGTCTCGACTTATGAAACTAATTCTACTTTAATCGACAACCTTGTGCCTCTAAAGGTGGCTGGTGACATCTCTTCAATCAATAATGACTCAACATCTCTCTCTTTGCTGCCGAATTTGATTCGTCGCATATAGGTACTGCACCATACACCTGAAATTCCTTTGTGTGGTTGCCGACTTCTCCCCAATCAGTCATCTTTCGCCATTCTTGTTTGGCTCTAAATTGCTATTTACAAAAATCTCACCTCACAATAAAAATTTTAGGGCAGACCGGTACCTTCTCCTTGTGTTGCTTGTCTCTTAACAAGGGACCATATGTGTGAATCACTCGGACTTCCACTACAAGCTCGTGTTCAACAACTTTGATGCGCGGCATCATCACTTGTAACATTTGCCGCAAGCACCTCCCCACTTGCCGCTTTTCATCTAATGACCTCTAGGGTCTCTCTCTCTACACCACATTAATCGGTTGATGCCCTGCTGTCCTGGTCTACTCGACACTTGATGCCATGTTGGCTTGGTTGGCCTGCTGCTCCCGTGCCATTTTTTTTTTCTTTCGACATGTCTAGTGCTTAAAGTGGTAACTTGTTGATCTTTTTTCTGTATCATCTTCCTCCTTGTTTTGGATTAGTGCCTTGGTTAATACTGAAATTTTGATCCTTAGAAAAGCAATATTAGGAGTTGCGTGCGTCGATACCTTATATGGGGAATAGTTCCTCAGTGCATCCACCTTTCGATTAAATTTTGGGGTATCTAGATTAACATACGGAACTTACGATTCATGAGAAGTGGGGACAACAAAATCTTAATTCAATATGAATCCTAATTATGGAGAAGCCAAAGCTAGTGATAACTATGCATTATAAGCATAATTAGAGATCTTCTTTGGATCATAAAGAAAGACTTGTCATTTAACTATAGACTCGCCTCCAGCTAGTGATCCATCTTACAAGGGACGATAATATTTTAATCTTATAGTTATGATTACACTTATCAATCGCATGGAGCTAAATATTGCAGTTATAGTGATGTATCAGTCACTTGCAAAGGCAGTTTGGGAAGCTCTAAGTAATGTATATACTCCTTTGGAAAATGTGTCATATACGACTCTATGAGAAATGCAGGAAGACTGCTCTCTTTAAGAATATTATGGCCTCATACAAGGAAAGTGGGATGTACTAACACTATCACCCACCTATTGTAGATATGATAGTTGTTGTCTAATAATGGCAAATATATTGCTGTAAAATTTGTTATTAATTGACAAAACAATTCACAACCTCTAGAATGGATTCTCAAGATTATTTAGGACCAAAGTTTAAAAACTCGATCCCAATGTGTACCGGCCCACGCACAAACTGCTACATATCAGTCAATACGGGTTGTACCAACGTGGTACCAACACAACACAGGAAGAGGATGGATATGTGATAGAACAACGGAAGTGAATGAAGCGTATGGACGGTCCTCTCCTCTCTTCTTTTCCATTGTCCCCTTGTTATGCTCCTCTCCATAGTGCCACAACAATGGAATAGTAGAAATAGACAACTCCTGCACTCCTTTTCTCCTCTTCTCTACTGTTGATATGCTTTTCTCCGCTGCATTTGACTGAGCACGAGCGACAGGAATAGTGGAAGCTCACGAAGCTTGGCTCTCCTCTTCTCCTCTTCTTCTCTCCTTTTCTTCTCCACTGGTTCCGTTCCACTACTTGTCTGCATATCGATATCCTACTCGGAACAATACAAACATACCACCCAGTATGGAATGACTTTTGATTCCTTGTCTAGGATATCTATGTCCACCTTACATGAGAATCAGAGCACCTTTGTTGCCCCATAGAGTGGAGGATGTGGTCGAAGCTTTAGGTCTAGTACATGTTAGGGCCGTGGTCGTGGTTTTCGTGCATGGATTCATTGTGGCTGTACTATTCATCTATTTCTACATATGAATATAAAAAGTACTTGAAAATCTATCTCATTCTTTGTTGGTGTAGATGTACCTGAAACCCTGCTGCTACTTCTCTTACTCTATATCATCTTTAGTCTTTTCTGGGAACTCTTAGACACTTAATTTTTGTACATCTTCATGTATGATAGATAATAAACTCTGTTTATATTAATTGTTTATTATCTTCCTCGAGTATCAATTACTAATGGATCTCTTATACCTGTATTGCGCATTGGTTCTATCTCTCTTAAACTATCACTCTCCATGATGTACCTTATGTCTCATAATTTCTTGTTAATTTGTCCGTTTATGCATTTGTTAAAGCATTTAAAAGACTGTGACCTTTACTTCCTCATTGGACGTTTGGTGGGGGCATGGAAGCGTCTACATTCTTGATACATCATGTCCATCGTTATATTGACCTTATACATCCAAAAGTGCTAATGGATATTAATTGCATTGTCATCATACCCATTGTTCAATATTCTTTTATCTTTGTCATTAAGTCTTATTTCTAATTGTGATGCCTGCCAACTAGGTAAACATTACTGTACATCTTTTCATCAAGCCAAAATGATAAGAATTCAAGTCTTTTTCGGTTAGTAGATTCTAATATTTGGCGTTCGAGCCTTGTCTTTGGTAAAAATGGTCATTGGTATTTTGTCACATTTATCAATGACTAATTTAACATTTATCGATGACCACTTTAAGATGTATTGGTGTTTTTTTTTGTGGAAAGTAGATTTGAAATGTTTTTATTAAAAGGTTTTTATATTGAAATAAAAAAAATCAATTTAATACTTTTTTGAAAATTTTGCATACTTACAATGCTTGAGTATACCAATTCCAACTATAAAAATTTCTGTCAATCCAATGATATTATTCATTAAACCACCTTACCATATAGTTTATCACAAAATGGGGTTACTCGAGTATACCAATTCCAACAGTAAAAATTCAATCCAATGATATTATTCATTAAACCACCTTACCATATAGTTTATCACAAAATGGGGTTGCTAAAGGGAAAATATTTTCAATGTTGTTCGCACCTTATGTTTTATTCATATCCTCTTTCTTCTTTTTGAACTTCTCACTGCTACTTTTTTTATAAATTGCATCTAGTCTTCAAAGTCAGTCTACATTCTCTATACCTTTTTTCTTTCCATTAACACTGAATATTTGGATGTGTATGTTATGTTCATGCTTTTGAACCTAAGTTAGAGAAATTGAGTCTCGTGCTACGCTTTGTGTACCTTAGGACTCGTGAACCCAAAAAGGATGTTGCTGCTTTGTCATGATACAAAGACGTTATTATATGTTATTTCTCTATAGTTTCATAAATCTACATATATCAACTCATAAAAGTTTATTACCTCTTCTACCCCATGCCACTTGTAAGTCCGTCTACCTTGTCATCTTCTCTTTATCCACAATTTACACCTCCATTGCAAATCTACACCTCCATTGCAGGTATATAGTTGACACCCACGACGTCCCCACCACCGGTTGAAACACAGAGCAACTGTATATCCTATTTTTAATTTCCATTTATAACATGAGCATTGCAAATTTCTTACTATTATCTTCCTTATATATTCCCATAATCACATTAAGGCTATCCAAATACCAGAATGGAAGGCAATAATGAATGAAGAGATTAAAACACTGCATTCTAAACAAACTCGGATATTAGTTTCCCTTCTACGAGGAGCACTTTCATACTTACACTAAAATAGAATCTTGATCGAACTATTACCATGTACCATGGTTTTAAAAAGTGATTCGCCAGTTTTTTTCAATTCGGACTAGTCCGTAATGGATGAAGCAGCGTATAGTGTGCAGAAGCTTTAGAAGCTCCGCTAGTGTTGCTCCGGGTGAGGAGGAAGCTCCGCTAGTGACTATTCCTGGCACAGCAAAAGCTCCACTAAGTGATTTCTTTAGGCGGAGTTGAAGCTCCATTGAGCAATTGCTCCAGGTGGAGTGAAAGCTCCAGGGGCTTTGGCTCTAGGCAAAGCGGAAGCTCTAGAAATATAGCATAGCAAAAGGTCCACTGGTGGCTACTCCGGGTATAGTGTCGATACCACAAGGTCTTGGAGCAATATGTTCGACAATAGATTGGTTGAATTAATCAAACTGATTTTTTGATCCTTGATAGGTACAAAGCCCGATTAGTTGCAAAAAGATTTACTCAGGTCTATGAAGTAAGATTATTTTGATATCTACTCTTGTTGGTCTACCATATTTTCTATAGGGGACAATTTTCAACAATAGCTATATCAAATGAATGTTAAGAATGCTTTTTGTATGGTGATTTATCTAATTTAGTTTTTATGGAGCAACCGCCACATTATCTTGCTTGAGGGAGTTAGTATGCCAATTCAATTAATTAATTTATGGACTTAAAATCCATGTGGCTAATTATAAATTTTTTGAAGTGATGTTCTCACATTTCACATGAAAGTGGAGTTATTCTAGTTGTATATGTAGCTGATATTTTGCAAATCGGCAGTGGTATAACTGAAGCTAAAAATATTTCAAAGTCTCATATATTTAAAGATGTTGGAAACCAAAATACTTTTTGGGGATTGAAATAACATATAGATGATAACATTTTATTGTCTCAATGAAAATATGTCTTAGACTTGCTGAAAGAACATAAATAAAAGATTGTAAACCTGTTGATACACCAACAATTCAAATAAAAAACATAGCATCAATGTGGAATTTCTTACATGGATCCTATAAGGTATAAATGTTTTGGTAGGAAAGTTAATCAATCTCACAATCACAATGCCTAGTTTATGCAAAAACCCTAACAGTGTTATTTGGATGCTACTATAAAAGTTTTACAGTATATAAAAGGATCTATCGGGAAAGGACTTATATAAAAAATAATAGACATTATAAAATTGAAGTATATATAGATGCTAACTATCTTAAAATTGTTGATGATAGGAAATCTATATTTGGTTTTTATACATATCTAGGGAACTTTGTGACTTAGAGGAGTAAGAAATAGATTATTGTAACCCGATCCAACTATGAAACTAAATATAAAGCAATGACATAGACTACTTGGGAAATGATGTGGTTAAAAGAGTTCAAGAGTTGGGTTTTAAAGGACTTATATAAAAAATAATAGACATTATAAAATTGAAGTATATATAGATGCTAACTATCTTAAAATTGTTGATGATAGGAAATCTATATTTGGTTTTTATACATATCTAGGGAACTTTGTGACTTAGAGGAGTAAGAAATAGATTATTGTAACCCGATCCAACTATGAAACTAAATATAAAGCAATGACATAGACTACTTGGGAAATGATGTGGTTAAAAGAGTTCAAGAGTTGGGTTTTACATACACAATCCAATGAACATGTATTGTGGCAATCAATCTGTTATATTACCATGTAAACCAGTTTTCTGGTTAAACTGGTTTACATGGAGAAAAAAGCACATTGAAGTTGATCATAAAGTAATATTAAATAAGTTGATTTGTCCACCTTATACAATCTGAAGATCATGTTTACTACTACATTGAGTGTAATAAGCTTGAGTGTTCAATGTAACAAGTTGGGTTCAGCTTATAGTTTTGCTCCAACTTAAGGGAAAGTGTTGGAGTTTTAGGAAATAAGTGTAAATTGGTTCAGTTGACCATCACTAGATTTGAATTTAAGGCTAAAGTTTTCCCTCTTTTGCTGGATAACCTAATAATATTGTTTTTCTTTTTCCCTTGCCTCAAACCTTCAACTTATATATACATGTATATATTGGTATATATATATATATATATACACACACATCTATGCATACATGTATACTCATGGGTATATATACTAATGTATATATATACATATATATACACATGTATATGTACTCTCTATAAATAATCATGTGTGTATATATATATATATATATACTCTTGTATATACTCATGTATATATACGAAGTACCAGTCCAAGACACTGAGCTGAGCAAGTCCAAGCTTGGACTGGCACGCTATGGTTCATAACAGACGTGATCGAACAAAATCGAGCTGCCCATATGCTCTAGCAGCGAAGGAGGAAGTATATACACATGCCGCATGTATGTATATGTGTGTGTGAGTCTGTATATATACACACATGAGCATATAAATAAGTATATATCTACACGAGATATATACCGGGTAAAATTTAGATATTGACAATAATAAATGAATAATTAAATGGTTAAATGATAACTAGGGTAAACAATATTAGGTGATATGCGAGTACATGCATATATATGGATATGTGGAAGCATACATCTATACAAGATTAGATTATAACATAATAATTATTAAGTGTTGATTTATTATACTGTTTTTACTGGGGATATACTGTTTTGTGGGTTATATTGTCATGCTCTGCGGCCAAATAGCTAACCCTAATTGGGTTCGTATATGTTAGGGGCGTGACAAATTTGCTGGTATCTTATAAATACTCATGTATATATAGTCATGTGTATATAATCATTCATACATGTAAGTGTATATGTGTATATAGTCATGTATTTATACTCATGTATATATGTACATAAGTATGTATACTCGTGTATATAATCATGTAAATATTTATGTATATATACACTCGTGTACATGTACTCATGCATAGATATACTCGGATACATGTACTCACACATACATATACTGATATACTTACGTATGTATATACTCATTTATTTATTAACGTATATATATACTAATTTATCTACACATGTTTATAGCCATGTGTATATATACTCAGTTAATGTGTACATGAATATATGCTGATGTATATATCTTCACATATACATACATGGACATACTCATTGATATATACACATATCTATCTATCTATATATATATGCCCTTGTATGCATATATATACTTTTGTGCATATATATACTTATGTATACTTATATACTCAAGTATATATGCATATACTTTTGTGCATATATATACTTATGTATACTTATATACTCAAGTATATATTCTCACGGATATATGTACTCTTGTATGTGTGTACTCTTGTATAAATATACTCGTATACTGTTACACCTCCTTAAGCAATTAAAGATAATTAATCTAAGTCCAAGAAGTGCAGGAGAAAATATATCTTTTTATTAAATCAAATCTAAGAAAACATATCTAATAGCAAAAAGGTGTACAACTGTTTCAACTAGCTAACACTTTTAACTTTTTAGGAATAATAAAAGTAACTACCTACTAAACTCTACCAACTATCTCGTGGATTCTCTTGCCACCTGAAGCACTTCAAGCGTAACTGTGCTTGCGGGGATTTGCCGGACGATCTAACTCCTGAACTGCAACTGCACAACATCCCCCATGGGTTAGCAAATAAATGCTAAGCAAGCCTCTTCCCAGAAGAAAGGGTAGTCCCTAAGATCCAAAGGAGGAAAACTGGCAATAAGTAAGAACAAGAACAAAGGCAGTATAATAAAAGCAGTATAACAAGATTGAATATGAGGTTAATAACTGATTATGAAAACTGTAGTACAACTGTATAAACTGGTTCAACTGAGTTATCTGTGGATAAAATCCATACTGATGAAAAAAATACAGAAATTGATATCAAAATGATAAAACCACTGTGAGTAATACCTACTGGCTTATGGGGTCATCACCCCTGAATACGCATATAAGATGGTGAACCACACATCTTATATGGTGAACACACGCGCTACCATATGTCACGAATCCCGATGCATGCTAATTTGGGATCCCAATCTATCCACAAAGTGGATACTATCCTCGAAGGGAACTGGGTATATGCTCAAGGTCATATAACAACTGTGCAGAATACATAAGCCAATACAAATAAGAAGCCATTGTACAGAAGACTATGTTAACCTTTTGAAATAAATATGAGCAAAAGTTGTTTACAGAAATTTGGTTTGAGGTCTTACCTTGGAGTCAATAAAATCGATTACCAAACAGTGCAAGCCAAATAGTGGTTCAACTACTTTGAAATACAAATTTGTACAAGAACTTCATCAATTAAGATTCAAACATGAAAACAGAGACCACCAACAAATAGAAAACGTCCCAAAACCTAGGGAACCAACCTTGGATCTAGTGAACCGGACACAGAACCGACTGAACCGCACAGGATTGCAGTGAACCGGTCAGATTCAACCTGAACCAAGCCAAACCGACACTTAAAATCTAAATTGCCCAAATTATACAAGTCATCTAAGGACACACAGGATACCATTGGATAGGCATTTTCATAGGCTTTCCAACGGCTATCTGAATTGGCCCAGATTCGACCAAATTAGGGTCGAACTAGTCCAAAAACTAGAACTGAGCCAAAATTAAAATTGAACCGTCCAAACTGCTGAACCGGTTCAAATCAATTCCAAACTCAACGAGCCTGGTTTATTTCCAAATAAACCAAACCCAAAACTCGAAATCAGATCGAACCGGCTGCTCGCCTGCGCCGCACCATCGCCGCCGTGCAAGGCGGCCGGACTTGCGTCTGCTGCTTGTGTCGGTGAGCTCTTGAGGGCGCGTCGAGCGTCCGTTCGCCTCTAGATTTCACCAGAAGACTTCTGCCGTCGTCGGGAAGCTCCTCAACCAACCGCGGCGAGCTTTCGACCCACGTTCGAAGCAATCGCAGCAACCGCAGGTATCGACGGTGGCGCCGTCGCCGTCGACACCTCATCACCTATCTAAATCTAAACCGAACTTCCCCAAAACTTCAGAGAAGCAATCTTACCTTGCTACGAAGCTGAAACGTAGCCCAGAATAGAGATATCGTCGTCGCTGGCTGCACAGAAGGTGAAAACGGCTGCAACTCCGGCGAACTCCTAGCTCTGATTTCCTTCTCCTGACGGCGCGTTGTGACTCGAGGATCCTTTAGGTTTGACGAAATACTAGGGCGAACAGAAGCCCTCTTAAATAGATGCGATACGCGTCCAAAAATAGCGAGGGCGTGGCGGCGACCCAGTCATTGCGAAAAATGGGGAAGACGACGATTCGACTCGTCACCCTAAAATAAACCAAAATCTCGAATAAGATTAATATGATGTGGTTTAATAACAAACTGCAAGATAGCCTAGTGGTTCAGCTGAACCACAATTAACGGTGTGTCGCGGGTTCGAGCCCCCGCGAACGCAACTTATGTTTTTTAATAAAAACTAAGTTATTTTCTCTTTAAAAAAATTCCAAAAAATTCCTAAAAAAACACATAAATTAATTTTTTTTTTTTCAAAATCTGGGTTATAACATATACATATTCTCATGTACGTATACACATGTAATTACTCATGTATATATACTCAATTAGTTTTATACTCACAGATATATATATATATATATATATACACATATACACACATATACACATATATACACATATATACACATATATGTAATTATACTCAATTAGTTTTATACTCACGGACATATATATATATATATATATATATATATATATATATATATATATATATATACATGTATACATGTATATACATATACACATGTATACATGTATATACATATACACATGTATACATGTATATACATATACACATGTATACATGTATATACATATACACATGTATACATGTATATACATATACACATGTATATGTGTATATGTATATACATATACACATGTATATACATATACACATGTATATACACATGTATACATGTATATACATATACATATATACATGTATATACATGTATACATGTATGTATGTATGTACATACATATGTATGTATGTATATATATAGACACACACATGTATACTCATTTGTCTATACAAGTATATATTCGTATATATATACTCTCATATGCGGAGGCGCAGAGGCGGTGGTACAAATTAAAGGTTCATGTGGCCCTGTGCGCTCGAGTACGTGAGGGCGAGGCTAATGTGCGTGACACATCTATTGCATGGGCGTAGTGCGTCTATGAGCGAGCGATTGGACCACGCCCTAACTTCGCTTGGTATATGCACATGCAGCGGAGTTTGGGTGCATGGGACGTTCGCGAGCGAACAACGTAGTACGTGTGTGTGTGTGTGTATATATACACACACACATGAATATATACTCATGTGTATGTATACTTTTGTAGATATAGAGTATGTGTATACACATCAGTATAAAGTCGTGTACTTATGAGTATGTACTCTTACTAATCTGTATATATGTATGAGTATATATATACTCATGTACATATGGACATCTTTATATACTCATTTATATATGCAAATATATATATATATATTCTCGTACATATATAATGTATATATGTAGTGATTTATGTATACGGATATATATTTATAATGATGTATATACATACTCGTGTATATTGACACATTACATACTTCGTGTGTCACGCCCCGGCCTTACGGTGGTCCGATGGAGCACCAGACCGAACGTGAGACCCTAGGGTTTTCAGCACAAAATTGCCCCAAATAGAAAATTCTAACTTTCCTGCATAATTTTTATCCTGAAATTAAAAACACGATCGGAAAAGCCAAAAAACCCTAACCCTAATTTAGGAATCAAACCCTAATTAGAGAATACCTCGTCTGGTCAACGCCCCAGGTCAAAATCACCGCTTGAAATAATTCGGGTGCTGACGTCAGCCCCAAATTTGAAATCTCACTGCTGACGTTCGTCTTGCGTCAGCCGCCGATTGATTTCCCGAATTCAATTGCAATTAACTGCTTTGATTTTGACCCGGTCAAAATTGAAACTGTATCGTGCGTTGCTCGTCGTCTTCTTCCTTCCGTGACGCCGCTTGTGTCGCCTTTCTGCCGAGTGCCGCCCGCACCCGAGAATCCGCCGGAAAGGAAGACTAGTAGGGCAGGAGTGCCGCCGCACCTCCTAGATGTCGGCCGTCGCCGGAATGTCGCCGAATCACCCGAGAACGCCACTGCAAGCCGGAAGAAGCAGGGGAAACGAATGGAGGAGAGAAAAGATCCATTTATTCGCCTTATCGAAAACTTACAGCCTTTCCTCTCAAGCTGTCGGCCCCCCTGGCCGCCGGTACCCACTCCCCTCCCTCACCGGCAACCGCCGTCGCCGGTTACAATCTCTCTGATCTCGCTCACTACCTACGCTGGTCGGCGTCTCCCTAGTCGCCGAAAAGTCCTTCCCAAAGCTTCCCTAAGCTCTCAGTGGTGATGCTGGTGTTGCTCTCGGAGGCTCATCCCTGTCGGACGATTTATAGAGCCGCCGCTCCCTTCATCTCTATGCGTCCACGTCTTCCGCCTCCGCGGATGTCGCGCTGTCTCCAGCCCTAGCCGCGTTCGCGTCCAGGTCTTCTGCCGAAGACCTCGTCAGCCCCAAAGATCTCGTGCCGCCGCCGAAGTCCCCGCGTCTAAAGCCGTCCGAAGCCTCGCCCGCGTCCGTGTTTCGCGAGGAAGACGATGATGTCGTCTCCGCATCCGAACGCTGCGGTGCAGATGCCGCAGCTGTCGAGTCGTGTATGCGTCCGTCGCTTGAGTCAACTTTGCCCTTTGACCAGCCGAATTTGGATTGCGGACGAGTTCCGCTACTTGGGCTAGCACGTGGGTTTGGACTTGGGCCAGGCCCACTGATCTAGGGCCTGACACTGTATATATATATATATATATATATATATATACTCATGTATCTATACATTCTTGGATTTATACACTCATGTTTGTATATACACATGTATATACTCATGAATATTTAATCTTGTATCTATACATTCTTAGGATTGTAATATCCCACTTATCTTTATACTCATGTATTTATGTACTCATGTGTATATATACTCGTAAATATATTCTCGTGTATATATATGTAGTCTTGTGTATATATACCTATATATATATATATATATATATATATATGTATGTATATACTCATGTGTATATATATATATGTATGTATATACTCATGTGTATATATATATATGTATGTATATACTCATGTGTATATATATATATGTATGTAAATACTCATGAGCATATATGCTCGAGTATGTATATATATACTCATGTGTATATATATTTATGTATGTAAATACTCATGAGCATATATGCTCGAGTATGTATATATAACATACTGTGTATAGATACACATGTATACTTATATATGCTTATACTCTTGTATATTCTCATTTATATACTCATTTCTTTATGTACTCGTGTCTATATAAAATCTAAAATAAAATTAAAAAAAATAATAAAAAAAATAATATAAATATATATAAAAATATAAAATATTAATGTGTATACATATACTCATGTTTATATATACTCATGTATCTATACTCATACATATATATATACCCATGCATGTATGCTCGTTTATCTATATACTCAGGCATCTATATAATCTACGATCCGATATATGGGGCAATAGATATATGAGAGCAGTATTATGAAGATCAAAATTTTTTTAGTGGGGGGCAAATCATAATTTTTATACATATAACATAACAAATATACATGCATTTTAGTTACTGTAAGAAAATGAGTGTGGGCAAATCATGTGGCTCTGCCACTGAATATGGTCATGTTTATATGTATTGCGTGTGTATACTCAATGTATAAATACTCATTTCTATATATTCATGTATATTATACTCATGTATATTTATGCTCTTGAATACACATGTATATCTATATTCTCACGTGTATGTATGCTTATTTATATACTAATGTGTACATAAATATACACTCTTATACATATGTATATATACCCTGGTTTATGTATGCTTATAATGTATGTGTGTATATTCATGTTTCTATAGACATGTATATATGCTTATTTAAATATACGCATGAATATATTCAAGTACGTATATGCTTATAATGTATGTGTCTATATATATATATATATATATTTATGTGTATGTGTGAATATTCATGTATGTATAGACATGTATATATGCTTATTTAAATATACACATTTTTATGTTTGCTCATTAAAATATGAAACTATGTACTCATCTACATATATACTCATGTATATATACGGTCATTTATGTATATATATATATAATATTGTATTTATGCACATTGATATACTCATGTATACTCATGTATATACATTTATATATATATACTCGTGTAAATACTCTTGTGCAAATGCATATGTTCTCATGTATATATACCCATGTTTATATATGCTTATAATACTCAATGTATGTACTCATGTGTATATATGCTCATAATACTCATGTGTAGACACATGTATGTATGTATGTATGTATGTATGTATGTATGTATGTATGTATGTATGTATGTATACTCATGTTTATATATACTTTGGTACAAACTTCATATATATTTATACTCATGTATATATATATATGCATGTATGTACTCATGTATATGTATACTCACTGTATGCACATGTATATACATGTATACATACACGTGTATATACACATGTATATGTACTCCGATATATATGCTCATGTATACACATGTATATCTATATACTCGCGTATGTGTACATGAATATATAGTCATGTACACATGTATATATATACTTGTGTATATATGCTTATATTACTCATGTATACATATACTATATACTCAAGTATATGTATAGTCGGGTATATATACTCATGTATTGTACTCATCTATATATATGATCATGTGTATAAATGATATATGATCATTTATATGTATGCTGCCTTATATATATCCTCAGGTATTTATATGCTCATGTATATATGTACTTGTTATATATACACATGTATATACTTGTGTATTTATACACATATATATACTCGTCTATATGCATGTTCATGTATACTCATATGTATATACAGTCATGAATATATACTCATGTATATATGTACACATGTATTTATGCACATGTATATATGTGCACATGTACTCATACTCATATATATTGTCATGTATATACTCATGTATGTACTTATGTATATATACACATGCCTATATGTTTATGTATAAGCATATTCCTGCATATATAGACTCAATGTATATACACATATTTATACGTATACATATATTTATATATATACTCATCTATTTGTATACTCATGTATATACTTGTTTATCTACACATGTATATACCAGTGAACATATCTATAATCGTGTTTATGTCTCATGTATATATATTCATTTATCCATAGATTCCATACTAATATATAGTCATTTGTATATACACATGAATATATACTCATGTACATATAGACATGTATATATGCTCATTTATGTCTGCTCTTGTACAAATATACTCGAGTATATACATTGTCATTTATATATATATATATATATATATATATTCTAATGTATATCTACTCATGGATTTACTCGTGTATACTCATGTATATGCATTTATATATATTCTCTTGTATAGATATAAATAGATATAAATACTCGTGTATATATGTAGTCATGTATATATATACATGTTTATATACTCATGTATTTATATACTAATTTAACTATATACTCATATACTTATGTATATATACACCAGTATATAAATAGATATAAATACTTGTGTATATATGTAGTCATGTATATATATACATGTTTATATACTCATGTATTTATATACTAATTTAACTATATACTCATATACTTATGTATACACCAGTATATACCTTTGTATATATATACTCATATGTATTTATACTCGTTTATATATATTCATGTATCTATACTCATTTATATATAAACACGTGTATATGTACCCATTTGTATATATATATATATATACTTATGTATATGTATGATGATGTATGCACACGTGTATGTATATCTCGATACACACGCATATTTGTATATATCTATGCACTCATGTATATATTTATGTATGTGTACACATCTATATATGCTCATTTATTTATATACTGAGGTATCTATATATAATGTATATATCCACATTGATATACTCATGTATATATACCCATGTTTATATATGCTTATAATACTCATGTATATATATATCATGTGTATATATACACGAGTACGTATATACTCATTTATCTATACATGTATATACTCGTGTATTTATACTTGAATATGTATTGTTGTACAAATGTCTATATTCTCATGTATATATACCCATGTGTATATATGCTTATGATTCCAATGTAAAAATATTCTCATTATATATATTTGTGTATTTATATATATTCTTGTATATATTCTAGTTTGTGTATATACTCATGTGTGTGTATATATATAGATAGATAGATAGAAATACACACACGATATATTTACTCATGCAAATATGTACTCCCATTTATATGTACGCACCTTTATATACTTTATGTATATATCTACACGTGAACTCATCAATATATACTCATGTATATATAAACATCTATATACTTGTGTATATATATACTCATGTTTACACATATATATGCTAGAATATATTCTCACGGTTATATGTACTCCTGTATGTTTGTACTCGTGTATATATTCTCTTGTATATGTGTATATACTCGTGTACATTTAATTTCATGTATATATATATATATATATACTTTGTGTATTTATACACATGTTTATGTACTCATGTATCTCTATACTTATTTATATCCTTATGTGTATATACACTTGTATATATTCTCATGTAACTATGCATGTATTACATGCTAAGGTTCGGGAATCGACCGGTGCATGCCGGTTGTATTGGACAAAAACCCGGTGGAGCCATAATGAGCTGAAGAAAAAAACAAGAATGAAGAAGAGGAGGAACCATCTTGTATTCGTTATTGACTGCCCATGGCTACTCCTTACTTTCTTCCTCTCCTTCTTCTCCATCTATCGCTCGATTTTGTTGCTTCACCATTTGGTCCGGTCGGAACCAAAAAAACTGGCCGTTTTGATTGGTTTTAAAAACCTTACTACATACTCATTTATATATATATTCATGTATTGTTGTACTCTTGTTTACATACATGTACACATGGTTATTTATCTATATACTCATGTATTGTTGTACTCTTGTATATATACATGTACACATGGTTATTTATCCATATACTCATGTATATATATACTTTTGTATCTATATAGTTATGTATATATGTACTCAAGCATGTATATACTCATGTATATATATACCCATGTGTATACTCTTTTATATATATGCTCTTGTATACACATGTATATCTATATACACACGTAGATGGATACTTATTTATATACTAATATGTCTATATATGTACATAAATATATACTCTCGCACACATGTATATATACCCTTATGTATATATGCTTATAATACTCATGTATACATATACTATATACTCAAGTATATGTATTTTCATGTATATATTCTTATGTGTATATATATATATATATATATTCATGTATTTATATGAGCATATAAATACATGAGGATACATATACATGAATATATATACTCGTGTATCTATATACTGTAGTTTCTATATAGTCATGTATATATCTACTAAAGCGTGTATATACTCATGTGTAAATTCTAATTCTAATTTATATATATTCATGTATATATAAATCCGTGTGTATACTCTTGTATATCTATGCTCCTGGGTACTCATGTATATGTATATGCTCCTTTGTACATATGTATATCTATATACTCACGTATATGTATACTTATCTATATCCTCATATATATGTACATGAATATATATTCATGTAC